>CAHIKZ030000799.1:165000-287500 GCA_903632075.3 Acanthosepion pharaonis
AAAAGGTGGTTCCATGTCTCTCAAAACGTCCAATCACCCAATCACAGGCCTTGCTGCCAGATGTAGTTTATCATCATACCCAGGAGGAGAGATTTTTACTTGCAGGAAAATACTGAATATAGGTACCAACTCTCTAAAATAAAAATGAAGAACTAGGTTTCCCAACAAGGGACTCACAGGAACCACAGAACTGAATTAAATCAGTTTGGTATTTTTGAATGATAGGAATTCCTATGTAACATATTACCATTCAAAAAATTTTATACGGTCAGAGCAAAATAATAGTCCACTTAGAATTTTACAGAGAAACAACTATTTTAAGAAAAAAAATCTGTCATGCAACATTTATTTTAGAACTGCAAGTATATTTGATGCTATATATTTAGAGATTCTTGATAAAATCCAAAGAAGAATCTGCAGTGTTATTGGTCCTGATCTGGCATCTTAGCTTCAATCACTTTTCCAACCACTGCAACGTAGCTTCCCTTTGCAGTTTCTATAGGGTCTCCCTAAAGTTTGAACGCATAGGCAAAGATGCATACTTTCAGGATATTAAATTTTCAACAACTTTATTGAATTGGAATATTAACAAATAACATCTTCAGTGTGATTTCCATCAATGGTTGATGCAATAACTCCACATTGCCATCAAATTCACTGCGTTCAATCAAATGCGTTGCATCTGTGATTTTCATTGAGTACACCTTCTCCTTTAGCATATCCTGGAAAAAGAAGTTAATTCTTTCTTCTTTTGACAAAACCATGTTTAATCTGTGGAGGTAAAAAAAATACAGTTAATAAGATTTCCTATGTGTCCAGATATTAGGGACACCCTGTATATATACTTTCATGGTATTTATTCAGATGGACTTTCCTCTATAGTACCGAGACTTTATGAATTTATGGACAGTACTAGATCTCTTGCACTTATTGCTTATGGAACTCTCTTCTGGCTTCTCGCTTTCCATTCAACTTTGGTCTTCAAAAATTTAAATGCAATGTTAATCATTTACACTATTCGAACTGTTGTTCTCATCTTTGTTGCTATATTTATGACATTTCGGCCACTGTATACTCAGCCTTCTTCAGGTGACTGGAATTTCAAACTGAACCCTTTATTTTGTTAGATTGCAATTTTTGTTGTTATTATTGCTTTTCCTTAGCACTCCATATTATTGGTTCTCATGACTAAGGACTGTATGTATGCCATCCTGTGTAGCTGTGGTAAGAAAAATAAAGGAGAAACAGGCCACCTTCTTAAGATAAGACTGCAAAAACATCATACAGAAATAACACAAGGGGAAATAGAAAAAATCAGGAATAGCTGACCACATATGGAGGGAAAAGGGAGATCACCAGCCCCTGTGGGATGAGGTTGAAATAATACATAGAGAACATCACTGGAAAATATGAAAACTTAAAGAATCAATTCATATGTTAGACCACAAAAATCTCCTAAGCCGACCAAGCATAAAAATGAATACAATATGGGAATCCGTAATACAGAGTGCTAGAGAAATTCAACAAAAGCTGCAATATGAGAGCTGGTAAAAATGATTCTGAGGCATTAAGTTTATAAGTCCCCAAAATTCATAAACTGGTGTCCTCAAGGACACATGGCCCAGTGGATAAAGGAGTTGGTTGGATCCAGTGACTTCAATGCCTGGTTACTACAATGATGAACAAAAACCTGAAGATAATTGAGACATCTGGCACATGGAACTAGAACAATCTAACCTAGTGGATGAAATAAAGAGTTCAGTTTGAAATTCAATCACCTGAAGAAGGCTGGAGTATACACTGACCTTAATAGTGTTTTTTTTTTTACCTCATATTCTTTCACACTCAGTAATCTTGCATCTTAGTGGCTTTATTGCCTTGCTTGTGGTGCAATGATTAAGAAAATCTTTAACATATTTTCCCATTGGTATGTACTCATTGAACAATTTTACATATTGTTTGGAATGAAACCTCAAAACCATTGAATGAAATTGTCACAGCAATTCAGAAAAAAAATTATCTTTAAAAAAACAAAGCAAAATTTATGCATCGTTGATTCTTAAAATGCTTGACAAAATCTTTTGCTCTGCATCAACCGATGCAGGACATGCCTTTCGGCATTAAAATGACAATCCTGCATTTTGCCAGACAGTTATCAACCCTAATATAATGTTGTCCAGAAAGTCCTGACTCACCAGCATCTGAATCTGTCCCAGATCAAAAAAACTGTAAACAATCTTCCATCACTTCATCAAAAATGTTGAATCACTGGTCATGGAGGAACTTTCACATTGAGCAGAACAGGCCATAATCACTTGGAGCAACATCAAGACTGAATGGTGGAAGTGGAAGAATCTCAACACTGTCCATCTGTTTGAACTTCTCCTTAGTCAACCTGGCAGGGTGCGGCCTTGCATTGTCTTGCTGAAACAAAGCCCAACCTTATTTGACCAAAGCAGGATACGCCTTCTTTAGTTTTTTGCACACATGGTATAATTGCTGGCAATACAGTTTAGTATGGATGGCACGGCCATGTAGAACAAGTTTGAAATGCAGTACTCCTGAAAATTCCATCAGACAGAGATGAAGATTTGTTGTTTTCTTTCCGTTTCCAAAAGGAATCAGGACTTTCTGGCCAAACTAGTATATCGAAGTAGAGAGGCTGGTTTTAGAGATTTCATTTAATTAGTCAAATTTCTACAGTTATAAAATATTACTCATTTAATAAATTGATTAATATTTTGTAATTGAAGAAGTTTTCTAAATATTGCTAAAAAACCATACATGCAATATACGGCAACAAATTTTAATTGTGTGTACATGCATACATGTGTCAGAGAGAGAGAGATTCACTTTTAACAGAGATTTAAACAGCTATATACATTTTCTGTTTTGTTTAAGTAATCTTACTTATTATAAAACACAGATTGTGTGTGTGTGTGTATGTCTGTACGTTTATATATTGGATCAGATTTCCTACATTTTTCAACCGATTTCAACAAAACTTCACAGGACTACGTAAAATTACCTTGCGGTGGTTCTGACAACGCCAAAAATTGGAAAACACAATGGTTTTTGCACAAAATCAATTTGAAAACATGATTAAGAGGCATTAATGAAAGCGGGGGACAACTCATATCAAGTTATACTTATTAATATCGAGTTATACTTATTATAAAACCCAGGTTTGTTGTTTGTGTGTGTGTGTGTGTGTGTGTGTGTGTGTGTGTGTGTGTGTGTGTTCATTTATATATGGGATCGGATTTCCTACATTTTTCAGCCGATTTCAACAAAACTTCACTTTTTTTTGGCAGGTAGTGTTTCTTATTGTCTTGCACACTTTTTTCTTTATTTTTATATTCAGAATGCTTTAAAAATTCCATTTACAAGACAATTGTTTATAATAAAATTCTATTCAATCGGTAGACTCATAACGATTGAAAACAATGTTTTTGTTTGAGTTTGGGTTTGACCAATTTGTAAAAAAAAAAAAAAACAAAACAAAAAAATAAAACTAATTAAGACATGTGTGTCCGTCAACCTTAAACAATAATCTTTGTCAATTTTATTTTTCAGTCTTTATGATGATCGATACCTCAAGTTTTTTGCATTAATTTTAACACCTCCACAAAAAATTTAGTATGAAAATTTAGTTGAGTATAGTTCAACCAGTCACCAAAAATGCATTATTTTTAACCTCTTCAAAAAAAAAAATTACCTATGTATGCAACATTATATATTGAGTCTATTAAATCTGCTTATGTTTCCCTATTTTTTGTTTAAAAAAACTGATCATAAAAAACTTGCAGAACTTTTCTGTTAATTCATCGCAAATAAAGTAAAGTTACTTATTGCAAATTTTTGACACTCTTTTGAAATTTGAAATCAAAATTTGTTTAGCTTGCTTTGCAACAACTCCAACCTTCAGAATGAAAAATTACCAAAAATCAGGGAATTATTCACATGATATTCGAGGTACTTTACAATTTAAAAAAAAAAAGAAAAAATCTGGTTTTGGCTTGTTTATCAGGGTGATCACAAACGTCGACCCCACACATAGAAATAGTGCATTCAAGTCGTCTACATTTGGGGTGATCACAAAGGTCAAGCCAACAGGAGTGCAGTAGAAGGACCTCGTTCTGGGAGAATTTGATATGAATTTTACTAAATATAAATTCTTTTTATTTTGTGGTAAATTAACAGGAAAGATCCAAACTTGCACTATAGTCAAGTATTTGTGTTAAATATTCTCTACTTTAGCAGTTCCATAAAAAAATGAGAATATTTTTATTTATTTATTTGTTTACTTATTTATTATCGCCAGATTTTTAAAGCACATAATTTTGAGGAAAAAAGCAAAAATTTATCTTTCTGGTACCCATTTCCCCTTTGACCCTGTGATCAGCTAAGGTCTAGAATAGTCAGTGACAACCTACCTTCTCCATTTCCCCTTTGACCTTGTGTCAAATGCAAATGTATTTTTTGCAAAATAAACATTCCCATATTAATTGAATAAGTAAACAAATTCGATGAATTAAGTTCAAATTTTGTCATAATCTGTTCTATGTATTTTCACACAATGCCCTTCTTTTGCAGCTATGGCTTAGTGTAGACTGGGCTCTTAGGCCTTGAGTAGCAGTCTTTCCGCAGAAGCCATGGCAAGTCACAGATAATAAAGAAACTTGATCTGTGGAGAGTAGGATTACCCCCATTTGGTTTGCTAAGATGCTGTTAGGTGGCACTGTTAACCCGCTATTTCTTTTCAGCATGACTGAACTGTTACATGATATCTATCTTCCTGTATGGCTCTCAATGCTGCACAAATATGGAGAAAAGACTTGAAGCAACAGAAATGTGCTTCTACAGAAAGATACTGAGGACTGAACATGTGAGCAACAATGAGGTTCGGGAGAAAATGGAAACAAAAAGGAAACTTTTACTTAACATCAGGAAGAAGCAGTTGAAATTTCTGGGGCACATAACGAGGAAGGAGGGCTTGGAAAATTTGATACACAAAGTACAGATTGAGGGAAAAATGGACAGAAGAAAGTAGCATGTAACACACTTGATGAGCTTGAGTAGATGGATGGTAGAACAGGGTTTGGGAGAAATAACAAATAGACAAAACTTATTAAGAGCTACAAGTGACAGGAAGATGTGGAGGGCCATGATCGCCTACATCCTGAAGGGATACGGCATATAAATGTAGTGACAACACAGGACCTGTCTCCGGCTTTGGGATAATATGTAACATGACTTTTCCACACACACATGCAGACATGATATACAAAATTCCTAATAGCTAGATTTTAATGTTGTCTTTCTTTTTAGTTATTTTACAAGTATATAAGTATATTTTATTTCTTTTTAATCATTTATTCACCATATGTAAAACATGAAAATATTGTTATATTGGAATTTATTTCCTTTCACCTTTACAATTAAAGACAACCCATCATTTCTTCTTTGTCTTCTGTGTACCTTGTTCCATCAAGACATGAATGATTGTGGCTCTCCACAATTTCCTGTCCTTTGTAGCTCTTAGTAAATTTTTGCTATCTCTCCTAATCTATGTTCTGCTAGCCATTAACACAAGCTCATTATGTAGGTTTTGCAATGATTTCCTCTGACCCTCTTGCTTTTGTCCTGTGAATGTCAAATTTGCCAAGCCCTCCTTCCTTTTTAAGTATCATAGAAAGTTCAACTCTTTCTGATGTTGAATATAAGTGTCTTTTAAGTTTCTATTTTCTCTAAAACACTGTCATTGGTCACATGTTCAGTTCATGGTATTCTCAGCATCCTTCTGTAGAACCACGCCTCAAGTCTCTTTTTCATCTGTGAGGAGATTGCCCAGCATTCATTGCCACATATGAGGACCAATAGGGCACTTCAACGTTATGTAATGGATGGAAGCTTGTCTCGCTAGATCAGTTACAACTGAAAAGTGACTTCGATCCTCACAGAGTGATCCATATTTTTGGCCTTGTGCCACATCTAAGCTAAACTTAGAAAATAGCAGCACTGATATTAAATAACAGTTCAGTTGTTTTTTTCTTTGTTTCTAATGAGATTTTCTTATTTCTTAATACTTTGCTTAGTTTTTGGAAGGCATCATTCACTATCCCAATGCCCTTTCAGATTTCGGTGTTGCATCTTCCATCCTCTGTTAAAATACTTCCTTGACATTTAAGCTAGCTTCTGTGAAGGGCTCTTGATTGGATCTAATAAGTAGGGAGGATTAGATGCAATAGGCAACAATAAACTACAGAACTCAAAACTGATTGCTGCATTTAAGTATTGCATTAATATGTAAGCTTAACTTTTAAAAGTTCAATGATAATTCTTCTACCAACATTTTTAATTTAAAGGCAATTTTGATGTACGTATGTCCTTACTTTCCATACAAACAATTATTTTTATTTCATGGGTGGATTTCATAATTCATTTTGATTATTCCCAAACTTATTTCTAAATTATAAAAATTATCGTACAAAAAAAATTGTCACAAAAAAATCACATAAAAAAAATTCACAAAAAACAGTCATAGTAATAAAAACTTGGGAATCCAAGATTTCAGGATTGCATGTCTCTGTCCCAGAATGTTTTTAATTTGTTCAGAGTAGGCCTGATTCCAAAATGGTGTGATGTGTTGGGCTACAGCTTCTAGGAGTGAAATTAAAAAAGTGTGACACACTGAAATTTACTTATTAGTGGTAAAACAGCTGCGTTTATTTTTCGTCTGAAACCAATATTATGAAAAAGGCTTCCCTACAAATTCTGAACAACGTATTTGGGGCCTCCTACCTGTCGCTTATTTAAGGTGGGCTTTGGATTTAATTTGATTTTCGGAGTTAACAAACATCTGCCGCATCAATTCAGTTCGCTACGGCTCAGAAGCAAAACGACATATTAGAATTTTTAGACAACCCACCAGACGATAATTGAAACAAATAACCTGGTCGCTCTGAACCACAAAGAAAAGTCTTCGGCTGGTGTGCTTGATCTAATTCTAATCTTTGCTGTGTAGTGTACCAAATTATTTTTTGAAACCAATTCAGAGAAGTATTTCTCTTTTTCTTCACTTTAGTTTTCTGAGTACCTTCTTAGGCAACAATAAATTTTATTTAATTGTTAAAAAAAGAAAAGAAAGGCATTAACTTACTGTTTAGTGTTTACTAGTGTTTACATAATTATGTTATTGACCATGATTATTAAACACACGTACAAGGAAATTTGTGTAAATTCTTTGTGAGTGTGTGTGTGTGTTAAAGGATAAATTTTATCGTAGTTTTTAAATTCGGCTCGTGTCTGTCACTTTTTTTTTTGTGTGCCCATAAAAAATTGCTACTTCACAACTCAATGTTTGAACTTTGAACTATTTTTACGTTCTGAAGAGATATGGAATTTGCATATTCTAACATTGTAGTGTTAATGGATGCATTTGTATTGTACTTTCCCTGAAAGAAAAAACATCGCAGATTATCTACTGTTACAACTACCGAGCTAAAACTGCAAGTAGTTTGCTTCCTTTTCTGTGTTTCATTTGTCGATGTAATCTCCACATGAAGAAAACACGTGACTTACACTCCCGCCCTTTTGAGTAAACTTTCTTCAGGAGGCCAAACAAAAACAAATGTGTCAATATATCAACATGCCCCTCATCCTTTCTATATTTTTAGTCTCATTTTCTTCCCTTCCCTTCCCTTCCCTTGTCTGTTTGTCAGTCTGAAATATCTTGTTGTCGGGCTTAGCTTTCAACTTATCATTATAAAGCGTCTGTTATTGAGAGAATTTTGCGCGCCAAACAAAAAGAAAGAAAGAAAACAAACCGTTGACAAGTCACGTGTACAAAACTTTCCTTCGTTCTAATTCAAATTTCTTTCTTTTTATCTTTGAAAATGCTTGTTATTTAAAATTTAAATCATTTCGTATGGAGCCATTTTTTTTAATCTGCCGTTTTACAAAGAAATCTTTACTATAACTATTTTATAAAAGTAAGTTTTAATTAATAAAACTGGTGTAGATTTTAAATTCCCGGCCGGTTGAAGTTTGTAAATAATTTTTTTTTTTTAATCATTTCACTTCACTACAAGTTGTTTTAACCGAACAAGTAATGAAAAAAAGGAAAAACACTAAGGAGAGAGAACAATAAAAGAACATTAACAAGAATTAAGCAAACAAGATTGAGTATTGACACTCCATTTAAATTTTTTAAGATTAATAACTTTTTTTTTTTAAAGACAAAACGCCAAATAAAGTATTTCAGAACGTAACATACTGTGTAAAAAAAGAATAAAATTGCTGAAGAAATATTTTTCATAAATGTTTTTTTAATATTATTTTGTGAACTTTTACAATAAAGGAAAGAAAATATAAAATAAAAGAAATTATTGTTTTTTATTTTATTTTTATTTTTTTTAAATATTATTTTGTGAACTTTTAAAATTTTTCCACTAAAAATTACGAACTGTTGGAAATATGGAAGATGTTTTTAGGGTTAGTTGAAGAGGGTTAAAGACAAAGATTTAAAAATCATTAAAAAATTTTTATACAAAAAATTTTTTAAAAATCAACAAACAAATAGTGATTGATGTCATTAAAAAAGAACTACTGTGTACTGTAAACAAGTCATCGTTTTTTTCCTGAGCATTTTCCAGAAATAATGAGTGCATCGTTATTTAGGTAGTAGCACTGATTTGTTTTCTTAAAGCTGGAGAGATCGTGAATATCTTAAGGAAAAAAAAATAATTGTTCAGTTTGCTATGTTAAAAAAAAATTCATTAAAAAAAAATGTATAACCTATGGAAGCCAAAACAAAAATAAATTGAAATTCGTAATCTGAAGTTCTTTTTTCCTCCCCATAGTATTAGCCTCGGCAAATGAATGACAAATTAGAAAAAAATTCTGTGTAGCGCATTACAAAACTTTTTTTTTTTTACTTTGTCATTCATTTCCTACTAAGACTCTTCTTATGATTTTGTTTTAGAAATTTTTTCTCCCATTATCGACTAAGCACTCCGAGTTGCGACTTTATAAAGAAATTGTATTTTTATTTTAACATATACAGTGTAACCCGGATATAAGAGAGATTTACTCTGGTCCTAAATTAGAGCCTGTGTTGTATACATACATAGACCAAACCCGGATATAAGAGAATTCTTTTCCGGTCCCGACAACTCTCTTATATCCGGGTTACACTGTATTTGTTTTGGCTTCCGTAGGCAAGGTTAATTTTTAGAGTGATCAATTTATTTACAATTTACTGGATTTTCGGTATTATCGATCTGAATATTGGATCTTTTCTCTTAAATTCACTCGAAATTATTAATTCACCCCAAAATAAAACGAATTTATTTACTAAAATTCACACCAAATTCTCCCAGAGTGAGGACCTTCCATTGCACTCTGAGTTGACCTTAGCGATCGCCCCAAATATGGGCAATTCGGGTGCATCCACACAGGCACCTTTCCTTCAAGAGGAGACTAGGATCATAACTCGACGTACCTCAAAACGGGAAATGCTGAGGTAGCTTGAGCAATTTTTCCATGGTATTGCTGAAAAAAAAAAAACCCACTGTAGTTTTTAAAAACTGACTTTGGGTCACATTCGGTAGCGATGCATGAGGACTGAAATCTACATCTCTTTTTTATTTGAAATATTTTAAAGAATAATTTTAAATTATTTACTTGCCAGTATTTAAAATCCCACCAATACTTCGTTTTGTGAATTTTTTTTTTACTTTCCTGGAAATATTGTACTTAAATTAGCAATAATGATTATTTTCTTTGAATTTTTTTTTTTTTTTTCGCTATATGAGGTATATTCGTTATAAAATGTAGCTTTTGATAAAAGTGTTGATATCCAATCCTGGACTTTTCTTGACAAGTTAAGAGCCTTTTCCTAGAAAAGAAATTATTTTTAGCATATTTCTCTTCTTGAAACAAAAGTACTTTCTTTTTAAATTTGCAGTATCATTTCCTGGAGATTGAATGTGTCTTTTTTAGTTTCATGTAAAAACATAGGCAAATATAACTAAAAACATTGCGAAGCTTAATTACTTCTTGAAATGTACTGTCTGTATTTTATTTTATCAAATTCCAGTAAAAAAAAAAACAAACAATATGACAAATGCCCAGTTCTATTAAGCAGTCTTTATCTAGGTACATGAAAGATCAATTTCTATCAGGAATGAGATATATAAATAAAACAACAGTAAAAACCTATCTTTGTCAACACGTTTTGTCCTCAGATAGACAAAAGGCTTCAGCTAAGAAGTGCTTTCAGTTTTTAACTTTTATTGTCTTCTTTTTATAGATATATTTTAGTTATATCTGAATATTTGACACACATACAAATGTTATGAATTTGAATAAAACTGCAACACAAAAAATGACAAGATTTTTAAATATAAAAAAATTTACATTTTCATGTTTTTACAACAAAATTTTTCTCAGCGTGTATGAGTGTTAAAATTCCTTGTTTGTAGCTGTTTGTTAAGATGAAAAGAAATGCAATTTCTTTGTGTGTATGTGTGAAAAAAAGATGCAAGGGAGAAAGCGAGGAAAAAAGTATAAGTGTCACGTAGCTTGGTGAGGAAGAGTTTAAATGTCACATAGTTTGGTGAGAAAGAGTGAAAGTGTCATGTAGCTTGGTGAGGAAGAGTGTAAATGAGTAAGAGAATCTCTTTGAAGCCATGCTGTGAACTGATGTTGCATGTATCCATTCCTATCTCCTTACTGGTTTTATCCGTCTAGAGACATAAATACACTTCAAAAGGATCATGGAGCATTCCTTTATTGCTGGCGAGAATGCAACCCATTGATTGAAAAGTGTTAAATATTTATTTTCAAAGGATTAATTTATTAGCCAGAAGGAAGCACCGTTGCTCCAACTCAGAAACAATTTTTTTTTATTTTATTTGTTATTTGATGATTGGAGTTTATTTCCATCTTTGCTCCACACACATATACATTACAGTTCAAAAGTTTGAGGCCACCCCTGGTAACTTTTTAAATTGCCTCCAAGAGTAGTTGTTTTGTACTTTAAATAAGAGAAAATTACTGTACATTGTTAAAAAAAGTGTGATGTGATTTTTTTTATTAGAAATCTTATTATGACAAAAAGAGAAAAAATAATTTTATGATTAAATTTTGCTCTCGTCAAAATCTCCTCCTTTAGTCTTGATTACTGCAGCACAAATTTTTGGCATCATTGCAAAAGTTTCTCAAAGTATCAGTCAGTTAAGTGCCACCCATGATACACATTTGGGCGATCATGTATTTTTCAATAAATGACTGACAAGGCAGAAGATTTTTCCTGCAATAGGTTGCCATTTCTTTCTATAGTAGACTAGTTGCCAACCAAGGCTAAAGAACCTAGTCTTTCCTGCTATTTAACCCATAGCTGGGAGGAGAAAAGATGGATTCATACCTTTCCCAAGGGTATTTGTGCATAAGTGAATATAACAAACTCGACCGGAATTCGAACTCAACTCTCTCAAAGTATAAGTTTGATAATTGATTCCATTCTTTTTTCAAAGACTCTAAGAGCCTCTTTTTCATTTTATTTTCACTCTTCTATCAAGTTCATCTCACACTAATTCTGGGGGCCTTAAACTTTTGAACTGTAGTGTGTATATATATATATATATATATATATATATATATATATATATGGTTAATTTGTTTCTAAGTTGATTATATCCAAAGTGTTTTTAGGCAGTAAGAATTCATCCAAACAAGTTTTGTCAAATCCAACCGACAAGATAAAATAATATAATGATAAATTAAATTGCCACCCCTTGTCATTTGAACTTTATATTATGTAGATTATATAATAAAGGTTAGCATGAAATCAGTAAGCCAAGTTCGAATTCCGATCAAGTTTGTTGTATTCACTTTCATATAAATAACCTTGGAAAAGGCATGAACTCATCATCTTTTCTCCCCCTTGCTACACCAACTATGGACTCTTTAGCCTTGGTTGGCAACCAGTATAGGGAAAGGAGAAATCTGAATTCAGAACCTGAGAAAATGTGTGTTACTCCACTTTTCTGCCAAAAACATTTGCTAAGGGTGCTCTTTAAATATGCACTGATATTGCCACTCAACCTCATTTTTTGGTCTTTTCAGCACTTGCTTTCAGATGTATTCGCACATGGGTAAATCCCCCCCCCCCCACTGGGAAACGTTCATTTTTGTTGTTTTCTCACTCTTCACTTTTTTGTTCCCTTACCCATATATATACACACACAAACCCATTCTTATTATAACTTGGTTTAATGTTTTTTTTTCTGTTCATTACAATTGTCTACACCTGTAATTCCTTTTGTTAATAACATGACTTGTTGTTTGTTTTATATTTATTGTTTATTATTTTTACCCAGATTCATATTGGGTCCACCAATATTGTTTGCAGGATAAATGTTTCAGCAGTCTGTAAATATTTACTATCTAAAGTGTTTATTCACACAACATAATAGTGACTAATATTTACCAAAAACACTAATATCCTGTCTGGTGGCTCAGTTCTAAGAATTGAATTGTTAGGCGTCATAAGTCATGATCAACAGGATGGTCTTGACACACACACAAAACACATACATAATGTATATACCATCCATTTATAGTATTGATAGAAAAAAATCTTAACCTGTTCAAGTCAGGGTTAACTATTATCTTTCCCACATATCCACATAAACATACTCTGTAATCATTGACCTGCTCTGTGGAGCCGACTCTCAAGAGGATACTTTCCTGATCACTGCAATCTTAATCTATTCAAGTCTAGGATTAACTGTTATTTTCCCAACATATCTTCATAAACTGCCTCTTGTTTTTTTAATCATTTCCCCCCAAATAAGGCAATAAAGCCACTAAGACGCAAAGGGGGGGGTTACTAGGGTATAAGAGAAAAAGAAATCACTATTAAAGAGAGAGAACAATAAAAGAACAGGAATTAAGAAGACAAAAGATGACAATTGACATTGCATTTAAATTTTTGAAGATCAAAGTTGGCCGGAAAGCAAGAAGCCAGAAAAGTGTTCCATAAGCAAAAGGTGTGATAGAAGAAACTGTTAGCATAGAACTTTTGTTAACATCTTTGCCATTTCAACAGTGAAATCATGAGACCTATCTGCCAAACTAATAATGTGGTTAAATTCGTAAAGTCTAGGTACCTTAATGGAAAATTCATCAGAATAATTACCATGAAAGTATTTACAGAAAAGGCAGAAGAACGCTATGTTATAGCGGTGAGAAAGTGAAAGTGATTACTCTATAAACATTAACCTAGAATGTCTTTTGGGCCTTGTACAGGATAAACATTATTAATAGATAAACAGATTACTCAATCTATTCAAAACATTTGAGTGATTTGATTTGTATCAATTTTTCTTTTGAACTAATATCCTTATCTTTTTGTTATTATCACAACATTTCAACAGTTTTTTTTTATTTTTGTATTCTACAGGGGTTGGTAAATAACCTTTTCCTTTCATATATGATCAGGCATGCTTGATTTCATTGTTTCACCCCATAGATTAAATAAATGGTTCATTTGAGTAATGGTTCCTATATGGTATTTATTTCAATACTTGGCCTACTGAGGAAACCTTTCTATGTTCTTTTCATTCTACAGGGATTGGTGAATACCCTTTTCCCAAAAATGGCTGATTTTGTTGTCTCACCCCATAGATTAAATAAATGGTCCAGCTGGAAATTCCCTGTAGGTTACCTGGATTGACAGACATTTGAATAATGCGAGAGAGCACAACAGCCAAAACTTTGTGGTAATAACAACAACATCATCTTGCGGCCTCAGCCGAGATTGAACTCACTACACCTTTCCAGTATTCCTTATCTTCAATACTTTGATTGGTGTAGTTCATAATCTTGTCAAATAGCTGAATTCTTGATGCTTCGCTAGGGCTATCAAGGGTGTTTTTATCGTGACACCATCACTAAATGGATTGCCAACCAAGGCTCAGAGAGACTCCATTCATCCTCATCTAAGATCTTTGAAGGGCGAATACAGAGACCTGGTGCAATCAATGCCACAAGGTTCCCAAACGACCCTCCGCAGGTTTTGAATTCAGAGTTGTCCTTCTCCTAGACCAGTTGCCATCCAAGGCTATAGAACCCAGTCTGTCCTGATATTTTACCCATAGCTGGAGGGAGAGGAAGAGGATTCATACCTTTCCCAAGGGTATTAGCACGTAAGTGAATGTAATGGATTCGACTGGAATTCGAACTCGGCTCTGCGATTCCTCAATCCAAGCTGCTATCCATTACTCCACCGTGCCTCCTCTAGTCCACCGTGCCTCCTCTAGTCCACCGTGCCTTCTCAAATAACAACAAAGATGAGAACATTAGTCTTCATCCCAGAAATTCAGATAGAAGTTTCCTTTGTATGTTTTTTATGTGAGTGAAAAAAAGTCATGCAGGAAAATATCATGCAAAAAAGTCCTAAGCTGTGTGTCGATTCATTCCTTACAGTCATGAATTGTATGCCACATGAACGGATGTTTTCTTATTCATGAAAATCTACCTCCAGAAGATCTGTTCCTTTGTGGTTGATGATTCCTGAGAAAGTATTTATGAGAAACTACATTCAGAACAACAGACATGAGCCTACTGTATGAGAAGTTGAGCTGATTCAGGCAAATCCTGATTATGCTCTTGTTAGGTTACCAAATAGAAAAGAAAGCACTGTTTCTCTCCATCACCTCACTCCTGTTGGAGAGGAAATGACAATCTTTGAACCTGAATCAGTTACAATAGCCTCAAATAGCTTTATACCAGATTCGGATTGAAATAAAATGCCAAAATCAGAAGATACTGTACCACAGTGTCCAATGATTCAATTGAAAGGGCTGAACCAGGAACCTGTAACTTTGCTAGTTCAAACACTGCAAAAATGTCCACCCCCAAATCCTCTAAGATGCTCTAAGCATATCATCAAAGAACCAAAATAAACTTCTCCCCTTTTCCCCAACATAAAGCAAAGACATTTCCAACTAATAAGGTGTTCCGATGGAACTATTTTGATAAGCTTTGCCTCTGGGCCTGATTATGGAGACACAATGTCTAGTACAGACAAATAAAAAGACCTCCTTTTTAATACTATTTTCAACCAATCAGAAAGTTAGAATTTTAAACCCAAAGCAAATATGAAAAGTAGTTAATTGAACTAGCCAGCACAATATAAGGTAAGTCATCACTATTCATCCTGATTCAGTTTGTGTGTGAGTAACCAGGAGAGATGAGGTCAGTAGAACAATTAACTTAATTAAGGTTGAGAAAATATCACTGGATTCTGAGATAATCGTTGACTTGCAAAGAATTCCGGAACAACACAAAAATTTCAAAACAGATAATTTTGAAAATGAAGGGTTTATCTGAAGCAAACATGCAAACCAAACCTATTTTCCTCAACAATAAGAAGACATCTTACTCAATTATAATTCTACAAAGTAGAACTAACATCTGAAAGTTTTCCAAAAACAACAATCATTCTGCAACTCCTTATATTCAATAAACAGACTCACCTACTACTAACAATTTCAGAATAGCTCAACAAAACTCTGCAAATATTGTGGACACTTTTACATTTTCTATCTAGGACTTTTATAACTTCTGCAAGTAATGTAAGTCCTAACTTTCTTATGAATATTTTTCTTCTGCCGAGCTTCTTTCATTTCAAAGAAACATTTCAGCAACCTCTACACCAACATTTTCTTATTAATTATCATAAATAAACAACTTTTTTTGTTTCAATTTCAGAAGAGTTTTTTTTATTGTGAGTTTAAAGAGGTGTCAATTGATATTTTTTTCATATGGGAACATCCAGATAATGGATGAGAATGACTAAATTAAACCTAGCAGAACCAATCAGGAAGAGGGGCAAATATTTTCTGACCAATAGAAACCAGAGAATCATCATTAAATCAACCCTTCTTAACAATGTATTTAAACAGTATACATTTGTCAATGGTAAAGACCATTACACTGCTCAAACAAACATTTATTTTAATTTTTTTTTTAAATTTCACCCCAAGCAAGACAATAAAGCCACTAAGATGCAAGGAGGTTACTGAGTGTGAGAGAATATGAGAAAATAAACATTATTAAGGAGAGAAAACAATAAAAGAACAGGAATAAAAAAAACAGACGATAAAATTGCATTTAAATTTTCAAAAATTTAAGTAAAAATCTAAGTTAAAGCAAGAAAGAGGCCAAAAAACATTCCACTAGCAAAAACAGAAGAAATTGTTAGTATAGAACTTATGCTTACATCTAGACATTTCACTGTAAAATGATGAGACTTTGCTGCCAAATTTATAATGCACTTAAATTCATAAAGTCTAGATACCTTAGAGGAAAGTTTATGAGAACAATTACTATGTAAATATTTATAGAAAAGGCACCAAGAAGAGGGACTGAAGTCAAGATTCCATGTCAGGACCAATAAAATTGCAGATTCTTTTTTGGATTTTAATAAGAATCTTTTAATTCATAGCAAAATCACCAGCCCAGATGTGACAGCAATATTTGATGCATCGACACATGGTAGCCTTATAAATGTACAAGACAGATTCTGGCAAGTGAAATTGTCTAGTACAACAAAGGGAAGTAACTTTCCTGGCAGCAAACCTAACAATTAATTTTTCCACTTCATGTTAGCAGAAAACATTAGCTTGAGAAGGTGCAATAAGTCCTTCCTGGAGGTTAGCCATGCTGATGAAAGGCAAAAAATGATTCTCTCAGGAGATTAAAAGAGAAGAGTTTTGCTTTGGAGGCATCAAAATTAACAAGCTATTTCTTGCTCCAGTTAACAACAGAGTGCAGGTCATTTCTAAGACCAGCTGCCAATTTGACTGTATCAAACCGATTAGAATTACCATTAAGAAAGAATTAAATAGAATCCAACACAAGCATACATTATTATTATTATTATAATGATAGGTACGAATAAAGGTTTCCTTCCTTTGTTATTTAAAAAACAATTATCATACAAACCTATTGCAAATAAATTCAATAAGACGCAAGTGTAAAAGAATATGGAAAAAAAGAAAGAAAATAAATTAATAAGGAGAGAGAGAGCAATAAAAGAACAAGAATTAAAAAGACGGTAGATAATGATTGATATTGCTTTTAAACTTTTGAAGATCAAAACTGGGAAGCAAGAAGCTGGAAGGGGGTTCCATAAGCAATAAGTGCAGTAGAAGAAACTGTTAGCATTATGGTTACATCTAGCAGCCATTTAAACTGTAAAAGGATGAGATCTAGCTGCCAGTCTAGTACTGTGATTAAATTCATAAAAAGTAATGGTACCAAAGAGAAAAGCTAATCAGAACAATTACCCTAAAAATATTTATAGAAAAGGCACAATTGGTAGTTGGAAAGTAACTGAAGCTGAGATACCAGGTGAGGATCAATAACATTGCAGATTCTTGTTTGGATTTTATCAAGAATTACTAAATACATAGCAGAATCACCAGAACAGATATGGCAGCAATATTCAATGCACTGATGAATGGTGGACTTATAAATGTGCAAGATAGTTTCTGGTGAGAAAAATTGTCTAGCATGAGATGATGAACCAACTTTTATAGCAGCAGATCTAGCAATTGATTCAATATAATCTTTTTACTTCATGTCATATCTCTATGTATAAAAGGCAGGATGTGTGTATGTGTATGTGTGTGTGTAATGAATGCATGGCTGCAATTTTCGATGGATTTGCACCAAAATTTACATGCACATGCTCTAAGTTAGTGGGAAGGCCAACACTGACTTTGCATTTCCCAACTCCCATCAATAGTGGAAATAATCAATATTTTCATGCTTCTACAGTAATTTTCATGTAGTTTGTGGCCATTTTGTACTGGCCAGAGTGAGAGCCAATAGCTGGCTGCCACAAATAGGCAGGAAGATTCTATTAGCCAGCGTGAGAGCCAACAGCTGACTGACACAAATGTTAACTAGCATGCTAACATGCAAAGAAAATCGATAGCTGCATTCGTCACAAGTGGGAAAAATTTAAATCTGCATGGCATTTTACTCCAATTGGCTCATTTGCTTGCTTAAACTCAACATTGATTCTGATTCCGCAGAACTGGGTTGGGTGTGAAAAATATTTGTTGTTAACATTCTTTTTTCATTCGGTTTTTCCAGTTACGAGTCCTTTTTTAAAGCTGATCGTTTTGTGTTCATTTTGTTTAGTTCTTTTTTCGTAACAGATTTAATGTTTAGTATAGAGCTTAGAAAAAATTTGCAGTGTGAGATAGGCAAGAAGTAAGGCATGTAGCAACATCAGCACGGCAAAGGGCACTCCTTTAAAGGCAAGGAAGGGCAAAAATATTTTAAGTCAAGTGATAGCGATTGCTGTATGAGTAGTATTATTTTTTAATCAAGTACGGGCAACGCCGGGCCATACTGCTAGACCACTGATAGATTTTGAAAAATAATCTTAAACTATTTTCTTGCATACATTAAAATAATGATTAGTGAATTTTACTATATACCAAGTATAAATCATAAATTTAACACTTAAGTTTAACAGGTAAGAGACTTTTTTAATATAGTTACACAAATAAATGAATCATCTAAATTCTTTGGTGCCATTATTGACTTTGGGTGTCTAGCCACAGACTTCAAAGCCAAATTGTGCTACAGGAGATGGCAAACAGATGCATCTGAAAGTGTGTCACCTGGGAGTTTGTTTGCAAAGATCAGAAAATGTCATTTTTATTCTTTTTGTTTTTCATGTAAGACATCTCTCTCAAAATTGTCTGCTGTAGACACCAAACAGGTTTATAATCAACATTACTGCTTGAACTTGAAATTATAGACAATGTTGTTATTCAATCTGTCATCTAAGAAAGCATCGTTTGCTTCATAAAATTCTCCAAATTCCTACTGTTCTCTTCTTTGCAACAAGATACAGGGCAAACTTGGATCTTCATGTCCACAATAAGACAGGGTGTCAAAAAAACCCAGTTTTTCCCTTGATACCACTATTATTTTAACTACCTTCACTCCTCAGCAATGTTTGTTTTAAAAAGCAATGATTAGAATTGGAATAAAACTTAAACATATGAAAGTGAATTTGTACATTTTCTTTGTTCTTGAGAATTGACGACAAAAGCAATAAACACTATTTATTCTATTGTTTATTGGAATGGTTTGCAAATCATCAGCCAATTCCTAATTGAGTCAAACTTTATAAAATGGTAAATAATAAGGATTTCCTTAGAGTTGGTTCACATATTAATTTAGTAAATATTTATAAATTCCAGAATAAAAAAATTGTTTTCATATTTATTTCTTTATAAATTAGTAAAAAATAAATATTACATTAGTTTTAATTGTATTAGTTTTTAAAATGTTATAAATATAAGATTATTCTTGTAAATAAACAATCTAATAAATAGATAATGTTTAATTTTTTTGTTTACCAGGATACAGTATCATGCTTATCTGATAAACATGACTGATTGTGTTTACACAAAATATTTGTTGTATCTATAACATCTATAATAATCAAGATGCAAACAATACCTCAAAGAAACTATGGTATATTAATGATTCTTCATCTCAAAAATGAAATGCAAAATTATGTAATGGCATAGGAATCCGCCATGATAACCAAATGTTGAAACCATCTTATATAAAGTTTCCAAAAATACACCATTGATGTACTTCAAGATGGCGGTGTGGTTGATTAAACATGTGCTACTGTCATCTTGTAGTTGTGAGTTCAATCCCTTGATGAGGTAGTGAAACAATATACAGTGATTAAACAAAACTGGTGCCACAGGAACAAAATAACACAATAATCAACAGATATCTTGGCTTACAGCCACGTCATGTTAAAACACTGGTTCAACAAAGTTAAGCAATGTTGGGCCTAGTCAGTACCTAGTTTGGTGACCGCTTGGAAATACCAGATGCAGTAAGCGTGGATGTGCGGGTGTTGTAATAGATAATGACTCAGAATTGTTAATTGGAGGGTCAAGTTCTAATTCCCGTTAGGTTTGTTATATTCACTTAATGCAAATTCTCTTGGGAAAGGCATGAATCCACCTTTTCTCCCCTATCACTAAAACATTATTATTGCAAAATAAATTCTTACAATCTAAAAGTATTTTCTGGCTTTAAATAACCTGCAAAGCATTGATAAGCTGTAGAAAATGAATGACTGAATCAACCAATAAACAGATTTCTCATATCCTTCAAACAATAGTCACCTGAAGATGGCCAAAGGTTACTTGGCTGAAACATGTTGAAAATAACATCTATTATAATCAAGATGTGGACAATAGTTCAAATAAACTTAATTATATTGATAAGTCTTCAACTCAAAAGTTAAATACAAAATTATGACTCACAGTCAGATTTTTTTATACTTTTGTTTACCCACTACAAGGCCCAAGAGCCATTCCAGCTATAGGGTTCCTGGATGAGGTACTTGGAAGATGTGGAAGTAAGAATTGTATCTTTTTTTTTTTGTCTTTGAGCAATTTACAGAAAAGCTTTGATGAATGTCTGGCCCTGGGGATTCCAATCCTGCAGTAGCACCTCCTTCATTGCACTAAAAAGTAGAGTCAGTGTAACATTGATGCTGTGTGGACTGGATAATATTTTTCCTTACCCATATGTACATGTATAGGTACCCACATTAGAATAAACTTGTGCCACATCCAGCCACCTTGGGGGTGTGGGGGTGAGTCAATAAGGGATCAAAGTGTAGTAACTGATCTCTACTATGTTTTTTTCTTTTTGACAGTTCATGCTTTTGAAATGAAGGATGCTTAGGTCTCCCAACTCTGCAACAGCACTGCCTTCATTACAGTAAAGAGGGAGGGTAGGTGGATATCGATGCCAATGTTACATTGGTTGCGGGAACTTGGTCATTATGTACAGGAATGGGTATTAAATGACAAGGTGTCACAAATGTCCATGGATGATAAATACAGGATTTGAGTGTAGATCCATTGCACTCTGGATTAAATTAAATTCATTCACAAAATGCTCAGCCAATCTATTGAAGAAAGAATGTAGAGTCATTAAAATTTTTTAAATCAATCAGAGTCTAAAAAGTCAACATAATAATGGGAGCATCTGTTTATTGAAAGGAAGTAATTGCAGAAGGATTGTCATTTGTGGAAAATTTTCAAAAGTTGGTACTGCCTTGTACAATTATAATTGTGTTGAGTGTGTTCACTTTATATTATTAAAGAAAACTTGATCTGGTTGTATTTTTGTTTCAGACAACCATGTTCAAAATGATCTGTTTTAAGTTTTTGTGTGTTGGTTCAGAATTCTTTTAAGGTCACATGTATCTCAGAATCTAGTGACCCCTTTTTTTTGACTCAATAAGGTTACTTGCCCTGTTGATTACACCTCATCCTGACTACTCACTCACAAATAGAATTGTGACAAATAGTGATAGCTTTCTGACAGCTACCTTTTTACTGTTCTGACTGGCCCAGTAAGCTACTTTTCAAAATTGTCTCAGGTTTCTAATTCCTTCTTTTTGAGTGGTCAAAGGAATTTTCTTTTCAAGCCTTTTTCCCATAACATACCTTTTGTTTCATTACCCTGTAGCAGACATTGTGTTCCCACAATGAAGCTCAGAATCAAGGTTTATGAAAAGGTTCCATCCAAATATGTTTTCACTTTAGTTATTGGAAAGGCCCAAAAGACTGTTTTTTTTTCTCATTCTTATTTTTTTATTCATTTACATAATTTTTTTAATACTTTCTTAAAATTCATCGTTTGATATTCCTTCCTGAAAATTAACATTTACTCATGTCCAAATAATAATAATAATAATGATAATGCCAATTCAAAATGACAGGGAAATAAAAGCCAACAGACCTGAAATTATCATAAAAGACAAGAAATTCAGGAAGTGTATGCTTGTTGACATAGCAATACCACCTGAGAGAAACACCTCCATAAAAATTATCAAGAAATTGTCCAAATACAAGGACCTGGAGATCAAGATTAACAGGATGTGGGAAATGAAGACTGAGACTGTACCAATAGTAATTGGAGCACTGGGCCTCATAAGAAAACGAATGGAAAATTTTACTTACAGTCGTAGGTAACATCAACATACAAATTGCCCAGAAGATTGCCCTATTAGGAACATCCCAGATACTAAGAAAAGTGCTATCAAATAACAATTTTCCTATAGAGCCTAAAGACCATAGTTTGGACTCGACTCTACATGATACAAAGCAGGAAACATAACATACACAAATAATGATGATGATGGTGATAATAATAATAATAATCATCTCATAGTTTGAAAAACATCTCTGTAAAAGAATTAGACAAACTTTCAAAAATAGGGACTTTAAGAATGTGACATGTAAACACCACTGTTAATTCAAAAGTTAATGGATATTTGAGTAGAGACTTCATATTAAAAAAAAAAAACAATAGTGTTTATTATGTCTACCTGCCTGTGAACTCGTGACAACAATAAAGAGAATGTGTTCTCTGGCATTGTTTGAATCTATGTACTCTTTTTTTTTTTTGAGTTTGCAAGCCAGTAGCCATAATAAACATGTGGCATCTACACAAATACAAGTATTCATGAGAAATAATAAAAATATCAGGTTAAAAAGATCCATTAATACTTTAGAAACCAATGATAATAGGAGCACCAGGAATGATTAAAAAAGACTGATGCACACATTAAGAAAATCACAGAAAACTCATCACTATCTGAGACTATGAGTACCATATGCCTACACAGAAAAATCTTTCTCAATGTTCAATAACATTCCAAGGAAAATCTTCTTTCAGGTCTCATGTAAAAAAAACTTGGTTAAGTATTGTAGCAAACAGCAAATCTGAATTATTATTATTATTATTATTATTATTATTATTATTATTTATGTATGCTATGTTTCCTGCTTTGTATCCTGTAGAGCCGGGTCCAAACTATGGTCCTTAGGCCCTATAGGAGAATTGCCATTTAATTGATAGCATTTTTCTTAGTATATGGGATGTTCCTAGTAGGGCGATCTTCTGGGCAACTTTATGATGATGTTACCTGGGACATTGTTAGTAAAATTGTCCATTCCTTTTCTCATGAGGCCCAGTGCTCCGATTACTACTGGTACAGTCTCAGTCTTCATTCCCCACATCCTGTTAATCTTAGTCTCCAGGTCGTCCTTGTATTTGGACAATTTCTCAATAATTTTCATGGAGGTGTTTGTCTCAGATGGTTTTGCTATGTCAATAAGCATACACTTCCTGAATTTCTTGTCTTTTATGTTGATGATGATATTGTTATTATTATTATAGTAGTAGTAGTAGTCAGTAGTATAATAATTATACTGATTATTACTACTACTACCCCCACCCAACATCCTTTCAAATCTCTGTACCTAATGACCAAAAATATAACATGATGTCTTTTTACATTCTGTTATCAAGTTTCCCAGAGTTAACGGGTGCGTTTTGACCCTTGAAATGGATTTAATGTCCCACCCGGCTTTTTAACCCCACTTACTATGACCTAAATCGTTCGTTGAAAACTTTTTTTTAGTTAATTTTAAAAAAAAAATACATTGTACTTTGACATATGACGGCAACGGCACTTAAAATTATCATCTTTTGGGCAATCAGTTAAAATCACTTTACTTGAATAATTTGCAAAATGGCCCGACATTCAAGTGTCTGTCTGTAGATAAGAATAAAAAAGAGATGTGTATGTAAAAACGTGTTTGGTATATCAGTATTTCACTACATGGGCCTAGTACCGGGAAAAAAATTAGTTTTATTTTATTTTCTTTGTAATTTTTTTTTTTTTTTTTTTTTCGGTTGTTATCCATTCTTTCTTGCCTGACATTCGGTGCAATGATAAGACAACAACAAAATAAATAAGAAAGAAAGAAACAAGTAGATTGTGAGAAAACAGGTAGAGACGTGAATGGAAAATTTTAATGACTTTATTTTTTTTTTTTTTTTTTGCAAATCTTATATCTTTCTAAGGATTTTCTTTCTTTCATTTTGTATTTTCTTTTAGTTTTACTTTTTTTTAACCTTTTATTTTTTTCTAGAAGCTTAATGATAAGTAAGCCATGCGTTTGGCGACAAATAACGACTATTTTTAGCAACTGATCACGTAGCATTTCTCGTCACACGAAAAAGGAACGGGGAAAACAACAGTAAATAAACAAGGTCGCAAAATGGGGTGGGGACAAATAAATCAACTGTCTGTTCACTTTTGTTTACTTGTGTATATATTCGTTTCAAGAGTGTTGATGTATTGTAACCTATATACTTATCAGACAACAGCTGATTCGGTTTTTTCATAGTTCTTTCTTTTTTTTTACCTACGGAGCGACCATAAAACAAAAACAGACTAAGCTTTTATTGTCGAATTTCGGAAAAAAATTGTAATAAATCGATAAAAAAATAGTGTTCCTATTCTGTTATTTTTATTTAATTCGTTTATTACCCTGACTCACATTTTAAAATTTTACATTGACAAAAAAAATGTTCTTTATTTTGCGTGCATGGAAAACGCGGTTTCATTTACACAAGCTTTCTGACATAAAGAAGTTATATGGCCTAATTATTCTTGAACCAGCTGCCAAGGAAGGAAACGTCGCAAACTAAAAATAATCCAGCAACCAAACACACACTTTTGTTACGTATGTTATTTTATTTAAACTAATATTTCTTTCAAATCAGAAATTATACTTTACAGCTATTATTCAATAATTTATTATTCCTCAAATAAAGTTTCAGAAAAATATATTTTATTTTTTGAATATTTTTTAATACAGAGAATTAAATTGCGATGAAAAAATTCTTACAATCTAAAAAAAAAGAATTAATATTTGCTATTTTAGCAAAAATAAAAAAAATGAAAATCGATTCTAATCAAGATAATTTCGGTTTGCAATACACTATTTTGCTTATTGGAAATATGGTGTAACCCGGATATAAGAGAGTTGTCGGGACCGGAGAAGAAGTCTCTTATATCCGGGTTTCTCTTATATCCAGGTTTGGTCTATTTTATATACATTAACACAGGCTCTAATTTGGGACCAGAGAAAATCTCTCTTATATCCGGGTTTCTCTTATATCCTGGTCTCTTATATCCGGGTTATACTGTAGTAAATTTATCTTTTAGTTCTTAAAGTTAAAATGAAAGCTTCAAGAAGCTTTTCCATTTTTTAAAATTCATTTAAGGTATCGTGGATTAGTAGAAATAACTATTCGCATGTTTCTTCGTGTAAGATGGAATTTCCAAAATAAACGAAATATTTAAACCGTAAACGGGATCTAGTTACTTGAGTGTATAGGAAATAAACCCTAATTCTAACACGAATTACCTACATACATGCCATATTAAAAAAATGCCCAAACTTTATTTTCTACCCAATAACAGACAATATTACAAACATGCCAAAAATATTCCACAATACAGCACATACCGTTTAAATCAAAGTGTCTATTTCTGTCTAAATTAGCATCACCATATGAAATATTTAGCTAATCAGAGAAAACTAAAACCTTGTTTTTCTAGAGCCTTCGTTCGGGGAAAAAATCTTATAAAAACCCACAGATTTCCGAGATGCGACTGTCTCTAAGAGACAAGAGAAGACGTGGCTATTCAGCATTTTCTTTCTTCCCAGCGCATACTGAAAGAAACATGTGTCAGTGATTTCAAACGAACCAGCAACAACAACAGCTTAAATAGTCAGTGAATCTTCGCTGACGATCATGTGTCAGCGATTTTAAACGAATCTTCTCCAACAGCATCAGCGACGGCTGTAAATCTTCGCTGACGATCAAAGTCTTTTCTCAGCCCTAACTTTCTTCTGTGAACCAACTACTCAAATAATTTGACTCGAGTAAAGACTATTTTACTCCTTTTTGGCTCTTAAATTCATGTACATATGTTTATAAATACAAATGATTTATTTAACAGGTATACCTATGTTGTTGTTTTTTAATTTTTAATTTTTTTTATTGTTTGTAATTCGGACGTTTAGCTTTTTAATATAAAAAACCTAGACGACCGTATATCCTACACATACAACCATTGGTTAGGGCAGTGCAAAAAATAAATAAAAAAATGAAAAGAGCGGTTCATATCTTAGTTGCAGGAAAGGGTAGTTGTGTTTCCTTTGTCATACAACGGAATTACGATGTATAGTAAAATATTGTCGATTAAATTAAACATTGACTTTATAGCATTCCAAATCTAACCCTTTGAGCCTAGGCCACCGCTTTACCGATGGTAGAGAAAAATGACGTAATGCCCAGCTACCGGTTGAACGGTGGATAAACACTTGTAACTATTTTTATATCTACCGTAAAACATCACATACCAATTATTTGCGAATTTTGACTCAGGAGTTCAGACGGAAGGGTTAAAAAAATTGTTCAGGAATGTAAGGCTCAAAGGGTTAATGAAAATTCATTTTCTTGTTTGTTGATTTTTAAGTAACAAAAAATGTTTTCTTTTCTAATAAACGCTAAAACATTTTAATTCAAAACTAAGTTTTTACTATATGTTATGAAATTTACCATACATATGTGAAATGTGTATATTTATTTCACTCTTCATTAAGGCTCTTTGATATCACCCCCTCTCTCTCTCTCTCACCCACACAAATGTATAAACTTGAGGGAGAGGGGACGCTGAAATTTATAAATTTAAATTAATTTTTTTGTCCGCTCTGTCATAGACATTCCTAAGAATACACTTACTTAATTTTCACCTTGAAATTGATCCCCTAGTTTACAAACGTAGTTTAAATATTTAAAAAAATCTTTTTGTTAGGAAAATCCAACATTTCTATAAAAAAAGTGTGTGTGGGGGGGAAGCAACTCAAAATTCCGACAATGACCACCAACAACAACGAAAACATTTCACTGAAATGATTTCAGCAATCCCATTTTTATTCAGGTTGCCGGACAATCCCATTTCCTTTATATTACAATTTGTTAATTTATAAACTCTTTGAACGAGCTACACTTTTACGTGGGAAACAGTTTACCTTGAAACTGTTGGCCGCTAGAAGCTGCTACTGTGTTGTTGCTGTTTTTATTTTATTTTATTTTTTATTTCTTTATTTATTATTTGAAACATTCTACTGGTATACTTTTTCAGCTGATAGGCGCACTTATTAGTTTTTTTGGCATAACATTTTTAAATTTGAATTTTGTAAAATAATTTCACGCCATATGTTATCATTTTAAATAATTTCACGCAAGATTCAAGAGGTTACTGAGTGTGAAAGAACTTCAAAAATTTAAATGCAATGTCAATTGTCAATCATTATCCACTGCCTTTTTAATTACTTTTTTTTAAAAATAAATTCACTCCAAGCAAGGCGATAATGCCACTAAGACGCAAAGGATTACTGGTAGTAAAAAAAGGATAAAAAGACTTTAAGGAAAAGGAAAACCCAATCCTAAACAGGAAACAAGGGATAAACCTCTTCTCCTGTTCAAAAGACCAGGGAGGAGTGTGAGCCGGTTTTCTTTTAGGGTTTGTTCTTAATAATGTTTTTTTTTTTTTCTTTCATATTTTGACTCTCTTGAAATCACGTACAGGATGGTTCGAAAGTCTTGTCACGTCTACATAATATAATTTTCTATTTCAACGCTCTGTGGGGGGGTATTATCAAGGAGAGAGTTTCACATGAACGATACTAGATTAGAGAATAATACCCATCAGTTGAAGGGAGCCGCTAATAAAGCACAGCTTGATAAAATATCACACATAGTGCTGCATCATTTTTTTGTGCCATGAATATGATGCTGTTCAAACAGACCTTCTTGAATGATGTCTGACAGCGTAAACTGAATCCAGTACATATGCTTTGTATTTTTACTTGTTCATCTATCCATTTTTTTTTTTTTTTTTTGGTAGGGAGTGACAAGACTTTTGGACCAACTTGTGCATATGTTTGTAAGAATAAAAATGATTTATTTAACAAGCATAGACAGTTTCATTATTTTAATTTTATTGTTTGGAATTCGGACATTCAGGTTTTTAAGAAAAAACGTGGACGACAGAATTTCTTCCATTGTTTCTTGATAAGGTTTAATTTTAAGCTTTGTATTTAAATTTCTTTTTCAATTTCTATTTCTCTTCCTACATTAATTTTGTTTAGATAACAACAGCAACAACAAGCCGGAACTTACCCTAGATGTTTCCTCATAGTCTCTCATCCTCAATCTTAGTAGCTTTATTATTGCCTTTCTTGGGGGTGAAATGATTTTTTAAAAATATATTTTACATTTGCTTTAGTCTCCAACCGCAACATTTTATTGAGTGGCCGCATCTGAAATAGTAAAAAAAATAAATCACTTTTTAAATAAAAAAAACGTTCCGTATAAAAAAAAAAAAAAATCACATTTTT
Organism: Acanthosepion pharaonis; assembly: GCA_903632075.3. Taxonomy (NCBI): domain Eukaryota; kingdom Metazoa; phylum Mollusca; class Cephalopoda; order Sepiida; family Sepiidae; genus Acanthosepion; species Acanthosepion pharaonis. The sequence continues at coordinate 193,416 of CAHIKZ030000799.1, forward strand.
TCTCTCTTCATTTCGCACATTTGTCGGAAAATTTTCAAAATAATAAGTTCAATCCCCAGGATGGGGACAACATCCTCCCCAGGCAGCACTTTTCATTCGTGAGGGGGCTTGGGTCATTACTCTGCACATAAGGTGTCTCTAAAAGGGTAACTGCCGAGGGGGCTTGATCAATTTTGTCCACGTTATTGCGTTTTTTTAAATTAAAATCCCACTTTTAAACTGACCTTGTGTCACATTCAGTAATGACATGGACACACTAAAAGGTCACATACTTTTTTTCTTTTCTCTTTTCTTTTATTTGTAAATTAATCTCTACCCATACGTAATATAGAAAAATGTACACAGCCCCGAAAGGAAGAAAAGACCCGAACGTTATTCATTTTCTCCATCAGCCATGAAAAAGAAAATCCACTCCCTGACATAATTCTGTTGTGTGTAAACAAAGGAAAAAAAAACTTGTTGAGAGATACTTAAAGTTCAAGTTGTTGTCATGAATAGGGGAAAAGAGGATGCTAGAAATAAAAGTAAACTTTAAAACTAAAAGTCACTATACGAAAGTGTGAATACACACAGTAATACTAGAGTTTTAAGCCACTAAAAAAAAGGCATTAATGTTTTACTCAGAGTGAGTAGTGAAATGTAAATTGCCATATTGAAAAGCCGGCATATGATCGTTTCTTTATGTTGTGTGTAAAAAAAGAAACAATTTGTAAAATAACATTCCTGCCTTGTTTTGTTTTTCTCTCAATCAGGTCTTGGATTTTTTCTGTTTTAATTTATCCCAAATAATAAAGTTACTTATCGCAAATATTAATTCACCCGAAGAAGTTATAAATTTTAAAAATGAATTTATTTTTTATTAATTTTTTGGCACTCTTTTGAAATTATAAATTTTAAATCAAAATGTTTTTAGCCTCACACAATTCCAACCCTCAGAATGAGAAATTACCAAAAATTAGGGTGTTATTATTCACATTTCGTAGGTGCGGATAATATTCGAGGTACTCAGAAGGAATTTTTTTACAATCTGGGGCAATCGTAAAGGTCAACAACCTAACCGGAGTGCAATGGAAGGGAGAATTTCGTGCGAATTTTAATAAAATTAGAAATCTTTTCATTTTGGAATGAATTAACAGAAAAAATGTACCAGTTCTTGAATAAAGGAGAATGTCTGGAATAAGTGGGCTGGTGGATTTTTAAAAAAAGTAATTCAATAGAGGAGTTGGTAGCAATAAGCATGAACTAAAAAGTAGAGACTTTAAAAAACTTTCTTTGGTACTCAACTTGAAAGTATTTTTAACTGGGTTCAATCTACAGGAATATGCATTGCATTTTTTTTTAAATCAAAACTTGCCATCATATCGGCTTGTTACTTATAGGTACCTCTACGGGATCGCTAAAATTTTTTTTTACCCGACCGTGATGAAAACATGCACCAAAAACGTGAAAGCATAGTTTTATCGACAAAATCTTTTTATAAGGAAAGATCAAAGTATTTTTTGATTATTTAATTAAATTTTTACAGTTTACTCCTTTTTAGAACATTCGAAACTTTGACTAAAAAACTTGTTTTTCTTGCATCAGCGATTATACAATCGCTGACTTTTAACTTTTTTTTTTAGCATAACAAATTTTAGCCTATTTTTTGCGGTGACAGACACATTTTGGAAATTTTAGCAAAAATCAAATAAGTGTCGGATTTTAATTAAATTTTCAGGACTTATTCACAAATGAATGAAATTATTTTTGAAATTCTTTTATTAGAAAATCTTGGTAAAAATATTTTTTTTTACAAGTGTTTCAGCCGCTTGAAAACTTGAGAAATTCATCGAGATAATTTTTTTAGTGACTCGTTGAAGAATTTAAAATAAATCATAGAATTTTTGCAAAATCAGATCTGGTCTTACTAAAATTTTGTTCTGGATCGAAAAAAAAAGCAATAAAACTAAGACATTAGTTGATTAGAGAAGCTTTTAATTGCTTTTTAGGAATATTGTCTGAAGAAAAAAGAATTTTTCGACTAAAAATGAATTTTTACAAGATTTGCTTTCATTGTTTCTACTAAATTGAATAATTTATAAAGTTTTTAAAATAAATCCTTTAAAATTCATTTTCAATGAGATAATTCTTAGGAAATATTGTTGAGTAAAAAAAGTATATTTACCATTCATATATTGTTAAGCTTATTACAACGATCCCGAATATTTTTAAAAGAATTTCGATTTGTTTTCGTATGTGTGATTAAGTGCAGAATTTCTGAAGTATTTACGTACAAATCGATAAATCTAGCATTTAAAGGTCACGTGTTTTAAGGGTCCAACCCCCTTACGGCGAAAAAACTTTAAACTTTATCGTCTGCTCCACCATACATGCCTATGAACACATTCGGCTGTCAATCGAATGCAAATAAATTGATTAACACGTCAGAAAAACAAGCCCCCGTAGTTAAGAAATGTTTGCATACAACATTTTATGCTATAAGTAATACTTATTTCAAATCAGATTAATTTAACTTTAAATTTGCTAATTTTCCTCAAATAACGTTGCAGAAATATATATTTTATTTTTGCAAGATTTTTAACACCGAGAATTAACTTTTGTTTACAAAGGTGTCAAAAATGGCCGTTTTGATCAATTTTAATGAAAAAAAAAAAAAAAAAAAAAAACGATTCTGATCAATATCATTTCTGTTTGAATTACACCACAGAGTATTTTGCTTACTGGAAAAAGTGAATTTTAAATTCCTTAGCTTTCAATTAAAGCTAAAATGAAAGCTCCAAGAAAGCCTTTTCATTTTTAAACATTCATTTTAAACCTTACGTATATACCGAATTAGTGGAGGTACCTACTATTATTAGACTGAGTGTCATGATGGGTATATTAGGTTTTGTTTATTTGTATCCAGAGTCACTTTGTTGGCATGCTGGTCTCCCGTTCAACAATAATAATAGCCTGAATTCCTTTCAGGCTTGCCGCCTTTCATTTGCGTTGATTACCAGTCATTGACGTGCAGAGGTTTGATGATGCACGTGGCCAACTCCTTGATTGTATACCCCTAAGTCGCAAGTAGCGGGGTGCTATAGGGCCTAGTACTAAGAAATGTGAGAAAAGAAGACATTTTAAATATGTAGACACAGATGAAACATGAAATAGAAAAAAATACTTTATTCAAATTAAATATAAACTACATTTTTCTTTCACTGTTTCATTGGATGCCCTCCCGATATAGTCGCCCGGGACGGTGGACACCGCACCCTCTGCCCCAACTTCTGCACGCCACTGCCAGTACAACCGGCTTTTTCTTTCATTTTTTTTTTCTTTTTAAAACAAGTGCGGTTTCTACATAGTACAATTTATACATTTATTCACACTTGTATGTATTCTTATTTTATACTATAAGAAATTTAAACTGCTTGAGCGTTTATCGTCTGCTTTTCTCAGAGAAAGCCGGCGCTGCGTTGGGTCCTTGCTTAATTTTTGAATTTCGAAAATATTTTCAGTACATTTCGATTAGTGGGGAAGCAGCTGCATTTGTTTTTCATCCAGAACCAATCAAAACGTTTCCCTCCAAATTCCGTGAAGTAAATTTGGAGCCTACCTGTAGGTAATAAAGTGGGGGCAGGAGTTAATTCAAGGAGTCGACGAACATCTGCTGCTGCTGGAACTCAGGTCGCTCCGGTCCAGAAAGTAAAAACAATACAGAAAAAATTTGACAACCACCAGACAAGAATTGAAAGGAACTTCAAAGTCGCTCCCATATCAAGGAAAAGTCTTCGGCTGGCGTGATTGTTCTATTCTTCGCTGTTACCACAAATTGTACCAATTCTTTGAAAGTTATTCAGAGAAGTATTTTCTCCTTTCTAAATTTTATATGTAGTTTTCTTTTCTGAGGACTTCATGCAGAATTATAATTTTTTATTGTAAAAGGGCATATTTCATTGGCATTGAATATTTTTACATATATGTTACTGGCCCATCATTTGGCACACAATGCACTTAATTTGTGTAATTCTTTCAATTTTGTGTGTTAACAATAAATTTATCGTTTGTTCTTAAATACGGCTCGTGTACCGAGCATGTGAGCAACGATAAGGTCTTAGAGAAGTTACAAACAAGGAGAAGGCTTATACTTAACATCAGCAAGAGGCAGCTGAAGTTTCTGGAACACATAATGAGGAAGGTGGGACTGGAGAATCTGATACTCACGAATAGAGGGAGAGAGAGAGACAAGAGAAAGCAGCCAAAACATACCTGACGAGCTTGAGCAGGTGGATGACAGAATGTAGTCTGGGGGAGGAAGCAGAGGGAAGGAACTTGCTGAGAGCTGCAAGTGATAGCGGGAGGTGGAGAGCCATGACTGCCTATGTCCTGAAAGGACATGGCACATAAAAAGAAAGTCGTCTGTCTTTGTTGTGTGCCCATGTAAATTAAATTTTACCTCAAACATTTGTTTGAACTATTTTTTTTTCGTAGTTTTTTTATTAAATAAAAAATTACTTTAATTCATAATCTGAATAAAACAGACGCACTATCGAAATCTAGCACTTCTGGGAGTGTTGTAATACTAATAACCGTGAAAACTGTCCAGTTTTCTTCTTTGAATTTTCTGATGAATCACAATTCTTAAGTTAATGACTCCTGGCGAGTTCAAAGACTTTAAAACTAAGTTCCCCGATTGCATCATCAAATATATGAGCTTAACAACAAAATATTGCATTATGCGGGGCATCATTTAAAGAAGTAAGAGTGTACAAATGAAAAGATTTAAAATTGACAGATTTTTCCATTTCACTATCTTCTCTTTCTTTCTTCTTCTCGGCAAAACCAAACAGCGACTCTGATATGTCTTTTCCGTCCTTTCGCGCAAACAGGCCGTTATTTAGGAGATATTTGCTGGGCGTAACGTACCTGTTAATTAACTGAAGAAGATTAATTAAATCGTTTTCTACAGCTTATCAACCCTTTCCAGGTTATTTAAATCCAGAAAAATATTTTTTGATTTTAAGATTTTTTTTATATAATAATGATTTAGTGATACAAGTCTTACTAATTAACCCATAGTTGAGGGGAGACGAGATGGATTCATACCTTTCCCAAAGGTAATTGCGTGTGAGTGAATATAACAAACCCAACTGGAATTGGAACATCGGCTCTCTGATTAACAATATCGAGCGATTATCCAGTACACCACCCGTATATCCAAGCTTACAGCAACTGGTACTCCCAAATGGTTACCCATCTAGGTGCTGACCAGGCTTGACGTTGCTTATCTTAGGTACAGGAACCGGTTTTTCAATGTGATTTGGCTTACGGCCCAGAAGGAGGTGTTTTTCTTCGTTAATGGGTGATAGCAAAGTCTTGGAAATTGGTTAGTTTTAGTCCTAAGACACTACCATCTATTTACCTGTATCTTTTTTGACCCCATTTTCAGTCCCAGGCATTTATCAACCTTTCTGGGTCGATATCGATCACTATTTTAATTTTTTGAAATTTTATTAGAATTTAGTTTATTTGAATGAAGCAATGGCGTGCAAACTCATAGCAAATGATTTATTTTAAATATCAAAACATTTTCTTCTATAAATGAATATAAAGCTGACAAACATTTTTCTAATACCGCCATTTTTTTTTTCATAGCTTCTCTGTTATTGTTTTTAGCTGTACTCAATTGAATTAAAATAGCGAAGTACTTAGTTAAAATATCCTTGTTTTTTGTGTGTCTGAAACACATCTGTTCGCTTCGTATTTCTACTTTCTTTTTCTTTTAAATTACTGTATTAATTCCTGTTTATATTCAATTTTATTTCGACATAACAGCTGTAGGGGCTTGCTTTTTTTTCAATAAAATATTTCTCGCAAGACTCATTTCCTAATGTTTTTCGCTCAGTCATTTTTTTTTTCGATCATTTTAAGTTTAAAATAATATGAAGCACTTTACAAGAATTATAATTTGAATAAAATGTTACAATCTAATCAGTTACGCAATTCTAAATTATTATATTCTTAGAATTGAATTTTTTCCATGAAGTTTCCACGAAAATAAATAAACGAGCCGTCAGAGTTGAAACAAGAGCGTGGATTGTGTAACAGGAGGCATCAACTTGTAACGGTATTACATTACCAGTTTGTAGCGGCGTTGACAGAGGGGCATTTTCTTGCGTGGGAAGGATATATAATGCCTTAATAAACATATTATCAGCAGCAGCCTGAACGGTATAAAAACAGGCAAACCCTTAAATACCTTTTTTTGTCCTGTTTTCCTTCCTTTCGAAGTGTGTGCCATCAACTTTCCACATCGAAGCCAAAAGATGTGGACGCTTCACGCACAAACACCCCTACACAGGCAAGTCACACTCATTTTTTTTAAACAAGGCGGGAGTACCACTAGCACGCAAGGGGTTACAGAGATTGAGAGCAAGAGTAAAGAAGGGGTATTTGGGAACGGATAAAGAGAAGGACGGAGGACAAGACCAAGGCATCAGAAGATGTCCATTGACATTACACTTGAATATTTGAAGATTATAGCTATCAGGGAAGCAAGTAAGAGGAAGGGAGTTCTACTGTCGGGAAGTGCGAGATAAGAAACTGTTGGAGTAGAAGAGACGGCTAGATTTCGACAGTGAAAGGGTAGGACCGAAATACCAACCTAGTAGCACGCTTAAATTCATGCAGTTTTGCAACCAGTGAATGTAGCTCGCCAGAGAAGGTGCCATTAACATACTTGCAGAAAAAAACAGTACGTCTATGAGAAAGTGACTGTAGACGAGATGCCAGATCAAGACCTATCGCATTGCATATTCGTCTCTGGATTTTGTCAAGGATCTCGAGATGAACAGTGGGGGCACCAAAGCATATATAGCAGCAGTATTCAATGCAAGGACGAATGGTTGATTTGTAGATTTGAAGCATAGTTTTAGGCGAGAAAAAAACCTTCTGGCATGACACAGAGAACCAACTTTCCTTGCAGTAGATGCAGCTATTGATTCAATGTAGTTGTTCCACCTCAGATCAGTGGAAAGTGTGAGACCAAACAGGCGCATCTAATAGAGTTGAGCATCAGCCATTCTGATGGGAAGCAAGGCGGGTTCTCTATAGTGGGTAAATAAGAGTAATTTCCTTTTGGAGTTAAAAGCCATTTCCTGCCCCAGTCAACCACAGATTTGAGGTCCTTTTTGAAACTAACGATCAGATTAGTTTTCTCAGCGATACCGGATTTACTATTGAGGCAGGGGTAAATGATATTGTCGTCCGCGTAGATGCCTACTTGGGAACTGATGATATTTAGGAAGATCGTTGATGAAGATCAGAAACAGTGTAGGACCCAGGATAGCGCCTCGCGGAACACCAGCATTTGTATGAAAGGAACTGGAGAAGAACCCGTTTAACACCACCGTCATTTCACAGTTTGACAGGAATTATTGTATTAAGTTAAATAATCGTCCTGGTATGCCGTATCCCTGAAGTTTACGAAGAAGGTCGGCATGCCAAACCCTGTCGAACACTTTAGAGATATCTAGAGCTACAGCTTGATCTTCTCCGTTATTGTCAAGTGCTTGGTATACAGATTCAGTTATGGCTGTGAGCACGTAAGCGGTAGACCGTGCAAAGCGGAAACCATATTGATGTCAGAAAACATATCATAGGATGTAAGGTGCTTAACCATTTCGGCGTTGATTAAAACCTCGAAGAGTTTACCGAAGAGTGGTAGGAGACTGATAGGAAGGTAGTTAGATGGGTCAGAAGGGTCTACAGAGTTCTTAAAAAAACAGGGATATGTTTTTAAGAACTCTGGAGACCCTTCTGAGGACAGATGAGGACTTCTAACAGGCTGGAAAGCAAGAGTCAGTGGAGTAATAGTTATATAGTTTGAAGAGGACAGTTCAGGAAGACATTTCTTCAGGACTACGGCTAGTCTCCCGTCACCGCCACTAGCCTTATGGGAGTCTAATTTAGAGACAATCTCCAATACCATCGATGGGGTTATGTTCAATTCACTCAATAGAGACACAGTTCTAGTGGGGAAATCAGTAGTGGGTGCTCCGGATGAGTCGAGCGTTGAATTGGATGAGAATTTCCGAACAAAGCATTCAGCCTTATCAACTGAGGAAGTCAGGACCTCAAATTGGTTGAATAGAGGCGGTATTTTGGATTTACTTTTCTTCAGTATGCTCTTACAGAGGCGCCAATAATCTTTAGAACCAAACTTGCGAAATGCAATACGTTGTTTCATTCTTTAGCAAATAGTAATTTTGCATCATTGAAGACATGCTTGTACCTAACACCTTTGATGGCCTGGTGTGTAAGTTCTATTCTGACACGATATGGGTTGAAACACACGCACACACACATACAGACACACCACAAGAGATTCACGATAGTACTACTACGGAGGCCAGAGAAAAGGAAAAGATCCGGGACCCCCTTCCGGAACAGGAAACAAGGGATGAGCCTCTACTCCTGTTCAAGAGAAGTGGGAGGAGTATTGACCGGGTGATAGGCAAGCCTATCTACTCCTACATTCATTAACAATTTTCGTTTTTGTATGCCAATGTTTCTTAACGTTAACGTCGTGGCCCCCTTCAATCCAATGGGGAGTTTTTTTTTGCTCCTCATGCCTTGAACTCTTGAGTTCTTACCCCCTCCCTCTCCTAGTCACGTCCCTCAACTTAATACATCTAGGGAAGTAGGAATATTAAAGCGTTTGGATAATACTATGGCATCAAACCCTAACCGTCCTATCAGTCTCCTACCACACTTCGGTAAACTCTTCGAGGTTTTAATCAACGCCGAAATGGTTAAGCACCTTACATCCTATGATATGTTTTCTGACATCAATATGGTTTCCGCTTTGCACGGTCTACCGCGTGTAGCGTTTGGATAATACTATGGCATCAAACCCTAACTCCTGTTGTAAATCAAAGAATAATATTATTTGGATAAATATTTTATTTGAATAAACTCATTTATTTACAAAACAAAAAATACATGTACCATCAGCTCTATCTTGTATGGTTCCAATGGGATCTCGGTGACTGGTGCGGGGCTGCCAAATTGTCAATGTTTAGCTTGAAAGCCGTCAGAGAGAGACGTAAACCACCTCTTTTTTTTCTATGTCAAGGCGATTTTGAGACTTTGACAGCAGATGCATCACCCGACTGAAACCAGACTCAACCAAGTAAGACGAAGGACAAAGCGAGTAAGAGCAACTTCAAATCTTTCCAGAGTAGTGGGTAATTTTTATGCATATCTTCATTCATCCACAGTTTCTGGTATTCTCCACGCTTAAACCTCGCTTGAGCTGCTGTGTTATTTTGAAGTTCAATGAAATTTTCTTGTCGGGTGATATCACCTTCATATACACCAGCAATAAAGGGATCTACAAACCAGTACGGCACTGTCATTTGGAGTCGATCAGAGAAGCGAGTTTTCATGTCATTATGCAGCTGATCAACATACACTGCTTGGTCATCATCAAGCAGCTCGGTGGATAGATTTGCTAAGAAAGAAAACTGTGCCAACTCCCGTTTCCCAAGGTTCAACCAGAACTGCTTTAGTTTCCCGTTAAATGCGTTAATTGCCTCCTTGCAGGAAAACTGTGGATTCATTTCTCTTGAGCTCTTTGTTCGGGACATGTAGCTTTTCAAATATGTCAGACAGGTAGATGATATCATTCTTTGCGCCAACAAATTTCTGTCCAAGTTCTGCTTCTGTCAAGAAATAAATAACATTGTGCCAAAGTGCAACAAAACAATGCCCTTGGACAACCACCTGACTTCATTGTGCAACACAAGTCGTTCAAATTCCTTAGTGTTCTTTTCACATAATTGCTGAAAGAGGCGATCTTGCAGTGCATTCTTTTCTATCAAGTTCATAGCATTGATAACATGTATAAGTACTTCATGCAGACGTCCTGCTAGGTATTTGGACTTCTTCCGGTGAACAACACATTGCGCACAAACCACATTAAGAACAACTTTTTTAAGTAAGCACTGAATCTCCGATGCCTTCCAATCATAGCAACAGCGCCATCTGTTGTACAAACCACAGAGTTCTTGAATTGAATGTTGTTCTCAAAATAACCCTCAAGATTTTTTTAAGATGGATTCACTTTTAGTGTCAGTCGTTAGTTTCAATGCGAAAAATAGTTCTTGACATATATCATCAACATCAAGAAATCTTACAAATGCCATCAAAAAAGCAGAATTATCAGGTAAAGTTGATTCGTTATGTTCAAGTGAGAACTCTTTCACTTGCAGTTTTGATACTAATTGGTTTTCAACATCAGCTGCCATTTTATCAATGCGTCGGGATACTGATGAGTTGCTCAGAGGAATAACACTACTTACTTCCTATGGACAATGATTCACGACTGTTGAAAGCACTACAGCCACTACAGGCGTGATCAGAGTTTCGCCAGTAGTATAAAGTATACCAGTTTTTGCAATCAAATTTGCTATCTTGTAAGAAGTCAACATTCCTCTGTCTACTTTTGCCGCTTTTTGGGTAAATATATCTTTCTTGGAACTCATCACGTAACTTCTTGAAGAAATCTAGCGGCTTGTCTTTCTTATCTCCATGTTGCAGTCTCCAGATGTTTTTTTTTCAATTTGCAAAGACGCATACTTTCATTTGAGAGTAAGGTCATGCATCGCAGACAGAGAGAAATTAACAATTACAAAAAAGAAAAAATGAAAGACAACTTCATAAAAACATACTTTAATTTAAACTTTAAATTATGAGTTTTAAATTTTAAGAAAGTGAAAACTAAAAACGGCCAATTTGCATAAATCAGATGAAAAAATTACAATAAATAAATATCTATGTTAAAATGGCTTAGATTAATTTTAATATTTTACTTCAGGCGGTTATGTGCCATGCGTTATACACGCTTAGGCGATCATGTATCTTTCGATACATGACTGACGAGGCAGATTTTTCCCACAGTAAGTTGCCATTACTTTATGCGGTAAACCAGTTGCCGTCCAAGGCCATAGAACCCGGTATGTCCTGCTATTTACCCATATCTGGGTGGGGAGAATAAGAGGATTCATACCTTTCCCAGGGGTATTAGCACTTAAGTGAATGTAATGGATTCGACTGGAATTCGAACTCGGCTCTCCGATTCCTCAATCCGAGCCGCTATCCATTACTCCACTGTAAAATAATAAATTTAATATTTTATTTTAAATAATAATTATTAATTACAAAATACTCCATATATATATTTGGCAGGCCTTCTCGTGGCCCCACCCCATTTTTCAAACTTGGCCTCGACTTGGCCTCTGAAAATATGGCCCACATTGAGAAAGCTTGGTGTATGAAATTTATTTCTAGTAAAAGAAACCATTAAACTTATTTTTGTTAAATGAATGTTACTCTGCATTGCAAATCAGTTTTTCTCTTATTTTGTGCATCTGCCTTTTTTTCATCACCTTTATTTCATATATTGTAAAATATTCACGTAAGAAGCCTTATACATTAAAAGTAGCCAACACACTAAACGTTGTTGGTTGATCGGAATCTAAAAAGATTGTTAGATGCTCTAAGATGTGTATTTTGAAATATAGGGTGCAGCAGAAATACCTCCCATATATAGCTAATAAGTTATTAGTGGTAACACTGTCTTCATCTAACTAATGCTTTAAATTTAGAAAGAATGTAGTATAGCCCATATTACAATCGCAGGCATTTTGTTTTATGTAAATTGGCAAGACGTCTAGATATTATTTTATTACGTTTGGTTGGAATTTCATCATTATTGTTTATTAGATAATAATGTAATGCCATAATAAACATAGTATCAGCAGCAGCTATTGAGGTATAAAAGCAACGCGAACGCTTAAAATAATTCTCTTTCAGTTTTCCTCCTTTCAAAGTGTGTGACATGAACTTTTTACACTGAAGCTAAAAGGGCTGTGGACGCTTCACACTAAAATACATCAACACAGTAAGTTACACTCAAATACATTCATTAACATTTCGTTTTGTATGCAATTTACTTTTAGGAAAAGACACTTTTAGACTTTCCTTTTGTTAATTTTGTTTAATAAATGTTATCGTGCAATACAAATCGATCGGTCGCTGTTATTTTGTCTCACCACTATTACTTCATATAAAATATTCCCGTAGAGACCTTATACATTAATTACAGAAGTAACCAACACACGAAATATATATAATTATTTAATTGAAATATAATTCAAATTAAATACTAGGTTACCGTTACTTTTTAATACACTGCTCTATTTTATGTGGACAGAACTACATACAACTTTAAAATATTTTGTTTTTCAGATCATTAAAAACGTGACAAGCATACGCATAACTGTCATAAACAAGTGGAGCGAGAGGAATAGTTTAGATGCTCAGAATAAAAATATTAAAAATCTTTGTCTGAATTTCTGGGAAAAGGAGTTGTTATTATTTACAATTAAACCTTCTTCAGGTGTCTACCGATCCGAGACGAGGCGTTGTTATACTCCGGTATAAATTAGATTTCTTTCTGATTCACTCTGAATGTCGGCCCGATGGGAGCGCTAAGAAAGCAAGACCCTAAATAAGAATGTCGTCTTCTGCGCATGGGCTCTGAGCACCACATCCGGCAAACAAAACAAATCATCTCAAAGATTTAAAATACAGCATAAAAGAAATTAATCAAGAACGTTGCCGCCAAAAAAAAAAAAAAAGATGAGTTCGGGAGCCACCAGATTTGTTTTTAAGAAAACCGCTCAAAAAAAGACTGCAAGAGAAGCAAGGAGAATGAGCCAACTGCCGACGCCTTGGCAGACCAGACACACATATCCACTCGAGACTCATCCTCCTCCAAACACCTACACCATGCCCAAATAGACATTCGAATGGTAAACTCAGATTTGCGGCGAACATCAAGCTTCACTAATCCACTCTAGGACTCTCTCGACATCAATCTCGTGACCGTGTTCATCCGACCCGACAAACGCATCAACCCCAGGCCTTACGAACTATACCTTTCTTTCAAAGCCGCCTCCCTCACCTAAATTTAGAGACATTTCGATAACATTCGATGTATCGGCAAATAGAAAAGAAATTTTATATTTACATTTCTTGTTTGTTCTTTCGTGCTACCATACGCGTGTTTATAACACCGACAAAATGAAATAGCTGGAGACATGAACAGCAGAAAGAGAACAATCTACTCCTGTAGTTCAAACTAACAGGATCATTTCGAAATTTTCTGAATGTTACCCGGTTCGACGGATACCCGAATAAGGCCGATAACTCTTTCCGGACCGACTAACCGTTATACTAGACGCGTATCTGTGGTGGTGATTGTGGTGGCAGTGGTGGTGGTGGTGAAAACGATGCTAAGTAGTTGTGTCCGTCTGGGTTAAAGTTATAACCTTTGGTAGTCTACGGGAGGTGTCATCACCGCACAAGATTTGTAAGCGTGTCTTATATGTCATCAATGTTGTTTTAAGCAAGGCGGGAATGCCACTAGTACGCAGGGGGGTTACAGGGAATGAAAGTGAGAGAAAAGACTGAGTATAGGGAGGATTGAGGAAAGGACAAAAGATGAACGGGATTCAAGAAGATCAAAAATGGCGATTGACGTTGCATTTAAATTTTGTTAATCATTTCACCCCAGGCAAGGCGGGAATGCCACTAGTACGCAGGGGGTTACAGGGAATGAAAGTGAGAGAAAAGACTGAGTATAGGGAGGATTGGGGAAAGGACGAAAGATGAACGGGATTCAAGAAGATAGAAGATGGCGATTGACGTTGCATTTAAATTTTGTTAATCATTTCACCCCAGGCAAGGCGGGAATGCCACTAGTTACAAGGAGTGAAAGTGAGAGAAAAGACTGAGTATAGGGAGGATTGAGGAAAGGACAAAAGACGAACGGGATTCAAGAAGATAGAAGTTGGCGATTGATATTGCATTTAAATTTTTGAAGATTGTAGCTATCAGGAAAACAATTAAACAGAGGAAAGTTCCACAGGTGGGAAGTGCGAGAAAAAAACTTTGGGACTAGAAGTGGCGGTTGCATTTAGCTATTTCAACAGTAAAAGGGGTGAGACCTAAGTGCCAATCTAGTAGCACACTTAAATTCATGCAGTCGGGTCACCAGGGAAAAAGTTCGTTAGAGCAGTTGTCATGAAAATATTTGTAGAAAAGACAGAGGGAAGCCCCGCTACGTTGATGAGAAAGTGACTGAAGTTGAAATGCCTGGTCAGGAACAAGAAGACGAATATATCATGGTGAGATTCGAACCCGTGTTTCATAGTCAGGAAGCGAGCGTTCTAACCACTCGTAGATAAAGCTTTTTTTTCTCTAAAGCTTTCAGGACGTAAGTGATCATGGCTCTCCACATTTTATATCCCTTGCAGCTCTCAACAAGTTCCTTCTCTCTGCCACCTCCTCCAGACCACGTTCTGTCAACCACTTGCTTAAGGCCGCTAGGTATATCATGCATTGTTTTCCCTTGTCTCTCTTTCCTTCTATTCGACCCATGAGTATCAGATTCTCCAGGCCCTCTTTCCTCAATATGTGTCTAGGACGAATATTTTCTATTGTTACGTGTTGATAAGTGTAACAAAGGAAAAAAAATGAGTTACCACAACACAGAGCTAAATCACAAACAAATATTTAATTTACTAAAACAGGACATAAAATATATACAAGATAAACAATTGTGGCCTACAAAACAGAAAACACAGAGTTACTGGCGAAGTGTTACAAGGGAGGAGGAAGGTGAGTCAAATATCTTTATCACTTTAGGGCTAGCGAAGTAATCTAAGTGCTATATTTGGAAATCCACAAAGGTGTGTAAATAAATATTAATTTTTAGTTTGGTCAATGAAAATTAGTCAAGATTCTATTTACCAAATTTGTTCCATGAAATTCTCTTTTGGGTTTTTGTTGGTTGGCAACTTTTTATAGAGATTCTTTTGGGTGGATATAATAATCCTTGAATCAAAAGCCGGAGTTGATAACAGCAGAAATTCCTCTTCGTTAACTGACAACCCTTTTCCAAAATCCCACTTTTATAGGGGCTAACACCTAATTTGCATATTTCTAGATGTTTCTCGAATCATCTAGATTTTTCTCGAATATACTAGAATGATCTAGAATCTTCCAAACATTCTATTTCTAATTTCTCTATTTTACAACTACTTCATGAATGAAAACTTTTTTGTAATAACAAGTAGAACTCAGTGGAATCCCTTCTTATAGAAATGCATCCTCGTAACACTATGAAAATTTCTCGGACATTCAGGCCGGTAAATGTTGTTAATACTGTTTATTATAAACAGAGCATTTACTTAAATATTTGTATCTATAAAAAGAATGTATAAACATAAAAATGTCTTTATATATATATATATATATATATATATATATATATATATATATATATATATATATATATAAAAGGGTGTCGTTGGAAAATAATACCTCAGTTATGTAAACACATGAGAATGAAGATGAATGCAAATTGGAGAAAGAAAGAAAAACATTGTTAATTCGTTCAGCTGTTCGTGTAGCAAGAGTATGAAATAATCTAGGCTATGTTAGGTACGCTAAAGTAGTTTATCTGTACAGTTAACGTTAGCCAAAGGTACGTTGAGTATGTAGGGCTACCAGGTAGGTCACCGAAAATGCATGAATTTTAACCCCTCCAGAAAAAATCTACCCATGTATAGCGCCACCAGTCACCGAAAATGCATGAAGTTTTAAACCCTCCACAAAAATCCACCTATGTATGGCGAAACCGGTCATAGAAAATGCATGAATTTTAACCCCTCCAGAATAAATTACCTGTTTATAGTGCTACCCCTTATTTATTTATTTTTTGTAAAACTATTCATAAAATCACACACCATATATACGGTATTTACTTTTATTTCAAGCGTATGACTTCAAATTTTAGCTTTAAAGCCGGCTTCCCACTCAGCAACAGTTTTAAAGGTAAGTTTCTGCTTTATCTACCAATTTTGGTCTCTGATGTAATGCAAGAGTGGTCCTGAAACGTTCTTGGCCCGAACAACTTCTCAAAATCTAACCAAATGGCGAAATCAGCTGAAAATGGCTTCTTAGTGGAGCTAAATAAAATTTTCTATGTCCACCTACTTTTATCCAATCCTGCGTATTTTGTTTTTGAGAACTATATCTCGAAATATAAAATCATCTATATTAATAACATCGGTTACACTTTCGTACATGATAACTAAAAACAGGTCTATATTTTGACATAAGCTGAGCAAGCAAAAGGCCTAACAATCTTTGCATTCTTTTACAAAAACACTTATGCAGCCTATTCCTCTCTAAATACAAATAGGTTCTCTGTAGTGTGGGTTATCCCCACATGGCTTTGCCACATTCGCCAAAACGTTATTAATGGCGCTGTTAGTCAGATATAAAAAAACGGGAAACTTCCTGTCTTATTTCTCATTTCTTTCTTTTCCTTCTACCATGCGATGAAGTAACACCAACCGGGACTTTGTTCCGGGCATGGGGATATATTTCCCCGGGTGACTGAACGTTTTCACACGCACGTACGCGTGTATCACCCACACAATTCCTAAATGCTCATCTTCTTTATTGCCTTTCTCTCGCTCTCTATTTTTTACGGTGGTGTTCAAGGCCCTGAGCACACTCGAGGTAGAGGGTTACAGAGTAAGGGACACAGCTGTGTGAAAGATAACGGATAACCCTAGACTTGAACGGGTTAAGATTGTAGTAATCGGGGAAGCAGCCTCTTGGGAGTTGGTTCCACAAGGTTCGTGGTAAGAAGTTTCCTGAGTGGAATCTTCCCAGGGAATGGGGGTAGTTCGCTACAATGTGGATAGCATGAAGGGTCTTAGTCGTGAAGGATAACACTGGTGGAATTAAGAAGTGTAGTCAATCTGAACGCTCATCATAAAAATAGCGATGGAACAGTGAGAGGCTTGCGACGTCTCGTCTGTGAGAAAGGGGTTGCTGAGCGGTAAATAATTATTCGCCTACAAGGAGGCGGAGACGCATTTGGATCCTATCGAAACTGCAAAGTAAGGACTGGGCAAAATATATAGCAGTAGTACTCCTCCATTTTCGGTCTATATAGCAGGAAGAGTCAGGTACCAGTTCATCTTTCATATGCAGCTTTTCTTTTTACAGACATATTAGTTGTGGTTTACTTCTCGCTGGAACACGTGAAATAAAAATCAGTAAACCATAAAATATATGACATATGCAAGTACTTGGCGTTTGAGGGGATACACACGCGCATGCGCACACACACACACACACACACACACACTGAATTGATAATTTTATTCCGAAGTTTTTATTTTCCTTTTTTCTTTTCTTTTTTTTTCCTTTTTTTAACAGTGGTTAAACGAGTGGCTCTACCTCGAGTGGCTCTAGGGCCTTGTAGAGGCCGCTGGAGTCACTCGAGTTAGAGGGTTACAGAGAAAGAGGTACAGCTTATGCGGATATGCTCGAAAGACAACGGATAACCCTAGACTTGAAAAGGTACCGATTGTAGTGATCGGGGAAGCAGCCTCTTGGGAGTCGGTTTCACAAGGCAATAGTTCGTGAGAAGAAGCTTCTTGAGGGGGATGTGAAGGGAATGAGGGTTGTTCGCTACAATGTGCGCGGCATAGGGAGTCTTAGCCGTGAAGGTGAGGACTGGTGGAACTGTAGTTCAATTGAACACTCACCATGGAAATGACGATAAAGCAGCGAGAGGCTTGCGACATCTCGTCTGTGAGAAAGAGGTCGCAGAGCGGAAGATAATTAGTCGAGGATGCTTTTGGACTCTACCGAGAATGGAAAGTGAAGATTAGGCTGCTCCCGCCCATATATGGCAGTATTCTCCATTTTCGTCCTAATCTGCTACCCTCTACCTTTTGTAAAGGTAGAGTATAGCAAGAAGAATGAAGTACTTGGAGTACTACAGGAAAACATTTTTCCAGCATCTTTAGCGATGTACATTATTTACATTATTCGGACTATTGTCTACATCTTTGTCGCCATATTTATTACAACGTTTCAGGCGTTGTACGCTCCAGCCTTCTTCAGGTGGTTGGAATATCGAACTTAACCCTTTATTTCGCTCACTGGAGTAGACTGTTCTAGTTAATGGATGTCAGTTCAGTTATCTCCTGTTAATTTCCCTTTGAAAGTTCTCCACTGCCTTGAGGACATATGTGTATGAATTTCTGAGTATTATAAACCTAATGTCTCAGCAACCATTTTTACCAGTGCTTATATTGCAATTTTTGCTGTTATCATACATGTTTTTACCAGAGCTCATATTGCAACTTTTGTTGTTATTATCGCTTTTCTCTGGCACTCCTTATTACTGGCTCCCATATTGTATTCATTTCTATGCTTGGTTATTATTTTTGTTGTCAATTCTCTAGAACAAAGAAAATGTATAAATTCATTTACTCATTTTTAGGTTTTATTACAATTCTAATCATCTCTTGAGGACACATGGCACAGTGGCTTGTAAAGTTTGAACAAACCTTATGTATATGTTACTCGTACTACTATGCTACTTTTTCACGCCGTCGTCATCGAGATTAAGTTAATTTCCCTATCGGAAATAACCGCCTCAAAATTCAGGTTCGCCTATCGCCCGGTTCATACTCCTCCCCGGTCAATTGACCAAGAGTAGACGTTTATTCCTTGTTTTCTTTTTAGGATTGGATTCCAGGTCCCTTCTAAAGTCTTTTCTTTCTCTTTCCTTCCAAGGAACCCCTTGCGTCTTAGTGGTGTATCAATCTGATTTCTCACACATCTTTAGAAGATAAGGAGATAAATTTCTTCCATTTAAGTTCACTCAGCTATTGGACTTTCGTAGGAATTTTGTCTCTAGTCCAACTTGAGTGAACTTAGGAGTTAGTGTTTTAGGATCCATATCTCCAGTTCGCTTTTAAATTGGGAATTGGACCCCAGGATTATCGATATAAGCAGAGAGAGGTAGAAAGTCGGGGAAAAAGTGGGTCCAGCCGTGAGAGAAGTAGATAGGTGACCAGAGGTGTTGGAGCTGCCCAGCGGCCAGTGACAGAAGGACCGGTAATGAAGAATCAGGAGTCGCCAAGCTCAGAGGCCAGTGAAAGTTAAAAAGATAGCAGCCCACCTCTCGAAGCTGAAGGAAGGACCCCACGTTTAAGTGAGAAATCGTATTGTTGCTACTTTCCAACCAGAGTCTTGAAAAACAATTGTCTTCATTTTATTTGTTGAAAGCGATCACGGCTGAGAAGACGAACCTGTGCACATAGCGAGTTGGGTGTATATGCAAATACACTCAACCTTGGATGTCATCACAGGTGTAGTGAACGACGAACGATCGGAGGACGTCGTCACAAAACTCGTCATAATTTCGCCACGAATGGCGCTACACCAGTATTTTTATCGATGGTTCTGAAGTTAGCTTTAGTCGTAATGGACGTTCAAGGCAAGAAGACTCATGAATCAATGGCTGACTAGCAGAGACTCTTTATAATAGTACAAATAATTTCAATACTATTAAATTTTTCTACTTGATCTAAAAAAAAATTGTTACAATTAATAACCATCCTGCCTGGTGCCTCATGTAGCATAATGTCTCCACTATGTCCTGTTCGTAGCTGCCATTCATACCTCATCCAAGGATCGAAAGCCTATTGCTTCCCTCTCCTCTTCTATAGACCCTTGTCATGTACTTTTTGGTTTTCTCCTTTCCTCTTCAGAGACCCAGATCAGTGTTGCTGTCGTTGTTTAGGTATTGCCCAAAGCGATAACTTAAGCTCAAAATCATTGGCCCCCAGTCGGGCAGGACATGCGCACGCTTTCTTGGCCTATTCTTAGAAAATATGACCGATGAATTTCTTCTTCGCCGTATCTCGAAACTAAGGGGTTCTATGAAACAAATCCGCCGTTTTCACATGGTCTTGCCATCTCATCTTGAGGATTTTTAGCTAATTATGAAATCGTCATTTTTTTTCACGTCTCGCAATTAAGAATTATAACTAAAATGAAAAATTAAAAATCTAGCGTTCATATGACTAATGTGAATCCTGTTCTGTCTCGCCAATGTAGATTTGGTTGAAATAAACCCATTTTTCTGTTGACTGATCAGCGAAACGTGTCAAAGTAAATTTTCCAAATTGCTTTATATATTTGTCATTCCGTCAGATTCTCATCCATATTGAAATCAAAATCAACAACGAATAAAAGAATGAACCCTTATTTTTGTAGCAATACGATTCTCAACATCCTTAGGAGATAAACAGATTCTTTCCCCATTTAAGTCAATTTAATGACCAGAGTTTTCAGGAATCCTGTCTGCAGCCTGCCTTTGAATTGGCTAACATAACTTTTTGTTAGTGATTTTAAATAATCATAAAAGTAGAGCCCTTTGAAAAACTGACCACTCAAAAGCTGAATGAGCGGAACACAAGTGGACGGATAGGTGTGATGGGACCCCAGCCAGTATCCATATAATGAGTCAGTCAACCAGGAAGTCAGCAGAGAGAGTGTCGAGGGAAACGGTGAGAGTCAATGAGGAAGGGAGCGGCAATGAATGAGTCAGCAGTTGCCGAGATGGTTGGGTAGTGAATTTAAGGGTCCCTTTTCCGTGACCGGAAGTTAGTGAGATAGCAGGAGTTCACCTTCTCGAAGCCGAAGGAAGACATTGCCCATTAACTTCCCAATTAGTGTCTTGAAAAGCATTTGTCGTTATTCCTTGTTGAATCCAATCACGGCCAGCGAGACAAACCTGTGAACATAGCAAGCTATCAGCGAGATGGGTTCAAAATTCTGGCCTACTCGGTTCCGTTTATCCTTGCATAAATAGATTTCGGAAAAGAGGCATGAATCCATCTATTCTCCAGCAGGGCAGACCGAGCCTTCTAAACCTGATTGGCTGCCAGTCTAGAAGAATGTCTACTCTGAATTCAAAACTTTGGGGAAGGGGACGGGAAATCATTCCACCGTCCATCGTCTTTCTCAAGAAGGCATAGCAATTCACAAAGAAAAGGGATGTTTGGAGAGCCATGATAGCTTATGTGATTTTAGAAAATATTCCTGGGTAAGACGAAAAACTACATCCAGCAGCAAGGCCATTGGGCAGGAGATTGGAGGTTTTGAGGAGCATGGAACGACCTCTTAGTTGCTGTTGTTCCCAGATCCACCCTGACTTGGAGTAGTAGCACCTGATAGTGAACCCCCAAACAAAAACAAAATACTTGAAAGTATAAAATACATTTTTATAGTACTTTATTATAAAACCTAGGTTGTGTGTGTGTGTGTAGGTCCCAGCTATAGGCAAATTTTTAGATTTCAACAAAACTTCACAGGACGACGTAAAATTACCTTGCGGTGGTTCTGACAGCGCCAAAAATTGGAAAAACACAATTGTTTTAATGAAATCAATTTGAAAACACGATTAAGAGGCATCGCTGTCTGAAAAATGAAAGGGGAAACTCATATCGAGTTATACTTATTATAAAAACCCAGGTTTTATGTGTGTGTGTGTGTGTGTGTGTGTGTGTGTGTGTGTGTGTGTGTGTGTGTGTGTGTGTTCGTTTATATGGGAAACATTTTTCAAATTTCAACAAAATACTTTTTGGCAAAACCTTTTCTTTATCTTAACATTTTAGAATGCTTTAAAAATTCCATTTACAAACAATTGTTTATAATAAAATTCTATCAATTTATAATAAAATTGCCAATGTTTTTGTTTGAGTTTGGTTTGACCAATTCGTAAAAAAAATTTAACTAATTAAAATGACCTTAAACAATAACAATTTTATTTTATATGATGGTAGTTGAATAAACATGCAAACCTGCGTTCAAAATACATTTTTTAGTTGAATACATGCAATTGCGTTCAAAATATTTTTAGTTGAAGCCATAAAATTGTGTTCAAGATATTTTGATTTCGGCATTAAATAACCCATAGTGGTTGATATGCCGCTAAAAAAAATCAATCAACAATCATTTAAAAAAAAATAGTAATCTAATCTCAACAAGTTATAAAAAAAAGAAAAGAAAACGAAACATAAATTATGTTTGGTCTTTTCAATGCTAATTTGGTCGAAATAAAATCTATTTTCTTATGAACAACAAAACATGTCAAAACAAAGTTTGTTTTTTCCTAAATTGTTATTATTTCTCATAATTATAAGTACAAATGATGAAAAGCTCATCTCAAACAATTACAGGTGTACTGAATTAATTCCGCAACTATTGTAGATATCTAGAAAAACGATACAATTTGGAAACCTAAACTCGTTTGTGTGATGAACAACGCCAGGTTGATGGTTAAGATAACGTATGCAGTTAACTCCGTCACGTTGTTGTGTTCTTATTTCTCGTTTTCTACGAGAGTCTTCTGATCTCGTTACGTCGAGATTTCAATTATACTACAGTCTGTAAAGTTTGTATACAGCATAAGTTGGTTGTATATAGTCATAGATATATAAATATAATGTAAGGAGAATGGTTATCGGTGCGAAAAGTGGGTTTAGCGTCCCGTGTTCGAATCCCAGTCGAGGTCGTTGTGTTCACTTTTGTATAAATGCCATAAAGAAAGATATGAATCCATTTCTTCTCTCTACTCCAGCTATGGGTAAAATAATAGAGTAGAATAGTCTCTCATGATCATCTTTGTCATACGGTTCGTTCCCATCCTTGCAAGTCATGTGCTGATGTGAAATAACATGATTCTGCACCTGACTCCTTTGATGGCCTGGTGTGTTATCGAGTGCAAATTCTATTCTGACATGATACGGGTTGAAACACACGCACACAGACATACAAACACACTACAGATTCTTGCCTTTTCGTAGGATATTAGTGTAATGTGAACACAAAAGATTCGGTTAGAATTGAACTCACGCAAATATATATATGCGACTTTGATTGAAACACCGGTTAAGTAACGGTGAGCCTAGTCAATACCTAGATGGGTGACCACTTGGGAATACCTGGTGCTTGGATGTGACGGTAGAAATGACTTACATCCACATTACGTTGAAACATTGGTTCCTGTACAATCACCGAAGTTAAGCAATGGTAAGCCTGGTTAGTACATAGATGGGTGACCGCTTGGGAATAACAGGTGCTTGGATGTGACGGTAGAAATGACTTACATCCACTTTATGTTGAAACATTGGTTCCCGTGCGATCATCGAAGTTAAGCAATGGTGAGCCTAGTCAGTACCTAGATGGGTGACCGCTTGGGAATACCAGGTGCTGTAAGCTAGGATGTGCCTTGTAAGAGTGTCTTACAGTCATATCAAGTTGAAACTTTTTTTCCCCGTACGATCAGCGAAGTTAAGCAATGGTGAGTCTGGTCAGTACCCAGATGAGTGACTGCTTGAAAATATCCTTGTGCTATAATCTTAGATGCGAAGATGGTATTATAGAATAGGTAAAGAATCGGAATAAGAAATCGAAGAACCGAGTTTGTTACATTCAATTACTCTCTGGAATGGTATGAATCAATCTCTTCTCCTCCGGCTATGTATTAAATAGCAGAACGAACTGGTTCCTATAACCTTGTTTGGCAACCAGTCTACCGCAGAATGTAACGACAGCCTACTAAGTGATTTCTCCTGCCAAGTCCATCATGAATCGAAAAGAGACATGATCGCCCAAGCAATGCATTACATGTAGTGAGTGCGAAATAATAATAACTCCCTTCACCCACTCCCTTCAAATTCGGGTGAGATGAGGAAGAAGAGGGAAAGGAATTCGCAAGCCTATGTGAAATTTTCTTTGGACCAATGAAAACCTTTCCTTCACAGAAATTGACCGGCGAGCTGAGAAGAAAGATAAAAGGAATTCGCGAGCCTATGTGAAATTGTTTTTGAACCAATGAAAACCTTAGCTTCACAGAAATTAGCCAGTCAACTAAGAAGAAGAAGGAAAGAAAAGTAGCGAGTCTGCGAAATTCTTTTTGATATAAAAATGAAAAGAAAAAATAAATTAATGAGAGAATAACATTAAGTCTTAGCCGCGTGCAGAGAAGAACCCAGATGAGGCTATGCCGAAGGGCAGAGTCTCATCTGGGGAGGTAGACAAATCCAACCCCGTTATTACGGGGTCTATGGGGAATTTTTACCTGAGCCTACGGACTCTGAAAAACCTACGTTAAACCGGCCTTGTGCCACATCCCACTCTGTGGGGAGCTCGGGTAAATACTGAGAATAGTGTCTGAATTCATGTAAAAGGTTTTGTTTTTGTCATCGCGACCAGTGTTGAAGTTCTCGCCAGTATTAAATTATTTATATTATCGGCCTCTGTTATGATGTTGATTTGGGGTTAGTAGAGACAAACGCCAAATAACACGTAACAATAAAAAGGGTTTTAATAGGTTGGTAAAAAGGTACAGAAATACGCCTGAGTAGTCAATCACTCGCTCAGCTAAGAACTTCTCTGTCTATCTGTCTTTTGCCATGCCACTAAAGTCTTTGTTCGCAGACAAGTTCATCTTCAAGAGGGGTGGTAGGTTTCCGACACAACAGCCTCAAAGCACGCGGCACTTTAAAGAATTTTCTCTCAACACTCCAAGAAAGCTAATTATTTCAAACTCACTTCGTCTACTTTTCAATGTGTGCAATCGTAAATCCCTTTTGTGAATAATGAACTCTCTTTGTTTTAAACATTTTAAAATGTTATCTTGTGTCAGATCATTTAATCTGTTGTATGAACATTTCCTCTTTATGACAGTAGATAAAACGATGGACTTTAAAAATTCGGGTTTATTTTCATAAAACGAGTTACTGACAAGCGTGTAAATCCGTAAATAAATTTATCTTTTTTGTTAAAAAATTACCCGTGTGTTTCCTCGTCATTAATAACCGTCATTAATCTTCTTGGCGCGGATAAATCAACTGTTCATTTTAACCCCTATGCCCCACGCCACTATACACCCCAGGATAGGAAGGAGCTAAAGTTGCTTACAGCATTAAACAAGCTGAAAGTGGTCTAAAAATTATGCTTACGAGTTGATATTTGTATTTCAAATGCAATGGCTGGTTTAACTTACTAATGTTCACAAATAAAATAGGTCAACACCGATCGATATACCTGTGACCTTTTTTATATAAAAAAAACAAAACAAAACAAAAACTAATTTGCAGAATTGATGCCCAGTTAATCTTTTATTTCACAAATAAATCAAAGTATAAAGCTTAAGTAGCGAGACAGGATGTTAAATTCAAGGGTTTGGCTTATCATACTAAAGCCAATTACTACATTTTATTTTATTTTTACTGTAGCAACATTCTCAAGGGAATATTTATTTACTTAAACTATATCTGCACCCACGGGTCATATAACAAAAATACTTAATAATAAATAAAAGTAATTAATAATAAAAATGATGGAACATAAACAAAAAGAAAAAGAATCTAAATGAAATCGGCTAGATACCCAAAACATAATTAAAAAAATTAAAATTCTCAGCGTCTCTCTTTCGTTCATGTGTATAGTCTATTCAATGTAAACATAGTGACTAGTCTGATAAAGTCCTAAAGTACAAAACGTGTCACGCCAAAAATTTTCCCCTAAAATTGGTCTATTTTTATATATATATATATATATATATATATATATATATATATATATATATATCGTTATCTCATAGTTTTTGCTTCAAATCAGATTACTTAAACTTTAAATTTATTAATTTTCCTCAAATAACGTTTGAAAAAGTATATTTTATTTTTGCAAGATTTTTAAAACAGAGAATTAACTTTTGTTTACAAATGTCTCAAAAATGGCCGACGTTCTCGATTTTACTGAAAATTACTCACGAGTCCTTAATAATAATAATAATAATAATAATAATAATAATAATAATGATGATAATAATAATAATTTGAAACTAAAAGAATTAATTAATTTTACTTGATCATCAAAGTTTGAGTCATTAGAGGGTAATGTAAAAAATGTCACAAATACAGCATTGTACACGAACCGGGTGATATAATTGTGGAACAGTAAACAATGATATTTCTTTGTTTCATTTACGAATTATAGAACATATTATTCACGTTATATTCATTTACGAGTTATAGAATATATTATTCCTTCTAGGGTTCTTTTGCAGATTTTGCAATTTGGAAATAACACTTATGGACTAAAGACAAACAAAGTCAAACATTTGCTACACAGTGTTATATAACATATTATTCACAGAGAAGGTCCTCGGGTTACGTCGAACCCGACGTATGGCGTTTCGTGGTTACGGCACCATCTCCCATAATATGTCATCACGCATCGCTATATGAAGTAGGCGGTGTTATTTCTTCACCGGCTGTACGCCATATTGGATTATGCTACATTCGCTAACTCTCGTTTTTGTCGTTTTGGGGGGAGAACTTCTTGCCCATCGTTATGGCTTCCAAGCTTTAGGCAAACTTGTAGATGCTTACGTCAAAAATCAGGTTACGTCGCGCCGTAGGAACGGATCTCCAAAGTAAGTCGAGGACCCCTGTATTATTTTAATTTACAAATTACAGCAGAATTTTTATGTCACAAAGAAGTTCCTGGAACTAACAACGCAAAGATGTTTTTACGTTTATTTTATTATTTTTTTTAATGATTGCATGATGTCTTGAAAGCTTGAGGGAATTCAATTGATGTTTGCATAGATCAAGCCGAATGCATGACAAGAAAACCAGACGGTTTTGTAACACACGAAAAGAATCAAAACAGGGAAATGATATCTGTTCAAGACATATTTTTTACTTCGCAAGACTTGAGTTAAAAAAATTTTGCTCTGAATGACGTAGCAAAGATGGTAAGTTTAATCAAAAGTAGGTCTTTTCAATCGCGTGTTTTCAAACGTGCTTAAATGGGTTGTTTGTATACATAATGCTTTTTTTCTACACTGAAGTTCCTTTAGTCGTATCTATGAACTAAAAAAAATGAAAATGTGTGAAATGATTTCTCGTGACGGAAGACAAAATGCTGTGTAATGTCACATGATACATTCTGGCGTTCTGAGATATCGTCAAATGAAAGTATGATCCTTTCTGGCCTTCGGACACATTTTTCTACAAGACACAAAAAATCTTGATAAATCTATTGAGTATTTTTTAGAGGTTTTGTTATAATCTGTCTCTTACTATATATATATATATATATATATATATATATATATATATAACAGATATAGACCATTTTAAGGTTCCATGTAATAAATTATTTTTAGGACCGGACAGCCTTTGGAAGAACTCTTTACGATGATCTGCAGTCCCTTAAAAGGGCTGTGAAATAATTTTTACATGGAATCTTAAAGTGTTCTGTTTTATTTAAGTTATTTGCTCTGGATTTATATTGAGCCTCTGATTTTATCCTAAAGTCTGATGATCCTTAGTTTTCCATAAACTAAATATATATATATATATATATATATATATAAATATATATTATATATATATATATATATATTATATATATATATATATAACCTTCAAACGTTTTTAGTGGGTGTCTGTATTTTTTTATTTTAAAATTTTGTCTACTGGCTGGAAAAATTTAAATTGTGCCCTCCAGTAAGATTTTTACCCTCGTCTGATCCGGAATGCTTTTTGGGTCTATTATACATTTAAAGCATACTGACTCGTTCAAATTTTTATCCTAGTATTTGTAAACAAAGCAATTTCTAAATTAATGGACTTTATTTTATATATATATATATATATATATTATATATCAAATATATTTTTAGTGGTGTCCCAACTCATTTGAAACGGAAAGAAAACAACAAACATTTATTTTTTAAAACATATAGTTTGTCGTCATACAAATGGCTATTGTCAGCAGCTAAAAACATGTACAACTAAAAATGTATCCCTTTGATCCGAGGTTGGACTTTGTTTCAGCAAGACCAGGCCACACAACTGCCAGGTTGGCTAAAGAAAAGTTCAAACAGATGAACGGTGTTGAGATTCTTTCACATCCCCATCAGTCCTGATGTTGAGAGTCTGTTCCGCTCAATGTCAATGACTCCGCGAAATTCAACATTTTATATATGAAGAAGCTTACAGTTTTTTGATTCAAAGCCAGCGAACAGGAAAATTTGACAAATCTTCGAGAATAAAAAGAAGAATAAATGTTGTGTTGCCCCATAAAATTGTTTTTTTTTTCCCTTCCAATGTGACTTTTTTGGCCAACCATATGGGTGGGAGACTAAAAAATTATGTTTACATTGATCGCAACTTCACATACTAAAATTAAAGGAAAAGGGACACTGAAAAATCTGAAATTTAATTTTTTTAATATATATTTTGAGTATATACTCTAGCTAATTTCATTTAATTTGTTTTTCTTTTTGTTTATGTTTTATCACTTTTATTATTAAATATTCCACATTGTGATAATAGAGAATCTACCAAGAAAGTTGAAATGTTGTAAGAACCTGGACGTTAATTCACTGTGGATAATCTAGCAATTAAAGCACTTTCTATACATTTTCATTTTAGTAAATCGTTTTCTCTTTTAATTAAAGTGGCATGTTTTAAATTAAAAGTATGGTCAGAAGCATCACAGTGCAAAGCTAATTCATTTAGTGTATTGTTTTGCAAAAAGATCCCTTTT
The DNA here is from genome assembly GCA_903632075.3 of Acanthosepion pharaonis. Classification (NCBI taxonomy): domain Eukaryota; kingdom Metazoa; phylum Mollusca; class Cephalopoda; order Sepiida; family Sepiidae; genus Acanthosepion; species Acanthosepion pharaonis. Next base: position 221,982 of record CAHIKZ030000799.1, read on the forward strand.
GTTCTCATATAATCTTTTATTAAAATTACTTGAGGTTTCACTAATGTATTCTTTGTGACAGTTATTAAAGGTGACAGAGTAAATTCCTCCTTCAAGTTTTCAGCTTATTATTTTGTTTTGTATTAATTCTTTTAAAAGTAGTTGTAAAAAATTTAGGTTAAGTTTAATTAATTTCTTTTCAATCGCAGTTGTGATAGAGTGTAGAACAACATATTTTGATTTGTAGAGTTTGCCATGAATGACTACTTTTCTATTATGAAATATTTAACGAGTCTTTTATTTCACATTGAATATGAAATAATTAGGGCATTGGAGGAGCTTAAAAGTATTTTCACTGTATTTTTCCTTGCTATGTAAATACTGAGGGCTGCAAATTCTGATTGTTCTTAAGTAGAATCAGATGTTATGTTGAGAATAGAAATTTATGAGATCAATTTTATTAGTTGATTTTTGATGAACACTAAGTTTTAGGTTATTGTTAATGCGGCGTATCTTGATATCTAGGAAATGTAAAATATTGTTTGTTTCTATTTCATATGTAAATTCTATTGTATGTTCAGCTTTGTTTAGTTTATCAACAAGGTCATCTACCACAGCGATATATTATTATAACATCATTAATATATCGAAGGTATGTTGATTGCTTAGGTAAAATACTTTGTAAACGATCAGACTCGAGAAATTATAAGAAAATACATACCAACACCCCACTTAGATGTGACTCCATTAGTAGTCCATTTTTTTTCTTTATAAAAATTGTTAAATGTGAAATAGCATTGATTATTGATGAGACGACAGATTTTTATTTTAGCTGTTGGTAGGGAGAGGTTTATTTTTTAATGTACTCAATGCTTTTTAAAATGATTTAAGCATTTTTTAACAGGAACGTTGGTATAAAGGTATTGTTGTAACGTAGGGAAGGTTATTGAAGAGAATAATCAAACGAAGGTTGGTAACGAACAATAATACTTAGGACACGAACAACACATATAAGATTCGCCAGCGGCGCGTAGAAGAAGTAGTCAACTGCTAAAAGTGAGTCAAGTGAATTCCACAATGAATTTTCAACTGCAGAATATCTACCAACCGCCCCACGCGGTCAGATGTGGTACAAGGCCGAATTTAATGTGGGGTATCCGAGCCCCTAGGCTCGGCCAAAAATTCCCCGTAGACCCTGTATAAAACGGAGTCGGGCAGCTGTTTCCTGAGATGAGACTCTGCCCTTCGACATAGCCTCGTCTGGGGATCCACACGGCCTGGAGCAGAGATTTTGACCAGCACAGCTGGAGACGACGACATACAATATTTACTGTATTTATGTGAATTTATCATCCGTAGCTATTCTGCAACAGATATTTAATATCTAGACAAGCTATATGTTTGTCAATCAAATTTACTACCCTTAGTTTTACAACCAGGTTGCCTGAATTTTGAATATGTGATGAGTTGATTGGACCGAGGAGAGGGGTTAGAATTATTGTTATGGCTTTTGCCAGTTTGTGGGGAGTTCTGCCAATTTGTGCCATGTCCTTTCAGTACGTAGGCGATCATGGCTCTCCACTTCCCTCTATCTCTTGTAGCTCTTAACCAGTTCCTTCCCTCTGCCATCTTCCCGAGACCACATTCTGTCATCCACTTAATCAAGTCTATATCATGCGTTGTTTTCCTTTGTCTCTCTTTCCCTCTAGTCGACCCATGAGTATCAGATTCTCCAGGCCCTCCTTCCTCATTATGTGTCCCAGAAACTTCAGTTGCCTCTTCCTGATGTTAAGTATAAACCTCCTGCTTGTTTGCATCCTCTCTAAGACTTCATCGTTGCTGACATGCTTGGTCCATGATATCCTTAGCATCCTTCTGTAGAACCACATCTCTGTTGCTTTGAGTCTCTTTTTCTTTATCCTTGAGGAAATTGTCCAACATTCGCTGCCGTAAGGAATGACAGATGTCACAAACCACCTTGAAGAAGGCTATGGAAAACCACTTCACTATCAATCCCAAAACAAATCATGGTCAACAACTTAGAGAATGCGAAACCTAGTGGCATGCAGCCAATACCTTTCTTATATAATAGGGTACTTTGGTATGTTTGCTTTGTGGGTTTCAGGGAAGATCATCTAGTTTGGACAGTTTCTGCTCTTTGGATTCTTCCCCAGTACTCCTCTGTCACTTTTCGATTACTCAACCAAGGACACATGGCCCAGTTGATAAAAGTGGTCAAGTAATCCAAAAAGTGACTTGAATCAAAGATTTGGGAGTTCAATATCTGGCCACAGCAGAGGGAACAAAAAGTTGGAGAATTGCATTACTAAAGGGATTTAAAGTGATACTGAGATATTCAAAAAGGGCATGGCATGTGGAATTAGAACAATCTACCCTTATGGATTAAACAAAGGGTTCGATGCAAAATTCAAATGTAGATCACCTGAAGAAGATTGAAGCATATAACAGCCAAAACGTTCATGAGTATTGTAATAAAGATGAGGACAACTGTCGGAACAATGTAAATAGTTACAATACCTCATCTCAGAAATATAGACAGATCCTGAAAAAGGCTGGAGCGTATAACATCATGAATATGGCAGCAAAGATGAGGACAACTGTCCGAACAATGTAAATAGTTACAATACCTCATCTCAGAAATATAGACACATATTGAAGATCTGATAGTAATAAAAAGAAATGGAACAGATTGTCAAGATAAGGACAAGATCTTTAAGAGTTTCACAAAACAGATCAGAGAAAAAATTAAAAGAATAAAAAGCAAAGAAAGTGAATTGATGAGTCAGAAAATATTTAGAAAAGATGGTGTTGAGATTGCAAACAGAGAGAAAAAGATACAGAATGATAAGAATATTAGCTAAAGACATTATTATTCTTATCGAGTCGCTACACCACACCCATCCAGTGTTGCACACTGAGCCTTGCCTGGTGTGTTACGGTTTCAAAGTCATTAAATGTGCATGGAGCTTCAAGACTTTGAGAAAACAAGAAGATGCTCTATAGTTTGTGATTGTCCACCTTGGCAGTTAGGAACAACATCAGTGACATTTCTCCCGTTTCTGAATGTTGGTTCTACAGCAACCAACAACTGTTCAAAGGCAATTCAGGTAGGAGCAAAAGGAGCCAATGGAGGGGGGATTCTGTAGGGTTGAGAGAGAGAGAGCCACATTGTTAAGGTATCTGCACCACAGAGACAGACACTAACTAGCAGCTCTGTTGTTCATTGGTTTGTCTAAATGTAAAAAGCTGCATCTTGACTTGAGCCTCTTTGGTTCACAGCCGTGGAGTGGATGACAAGGGTCAGTTTCCTACTTCAACTTCTCCAGTTGGGAGTGGACTGGACTTCTTATGTAAGGGGCACAATACCACTAAGTTAGTTGACTAAAGACATGAAAGCAAACCAAAATACTGTATTTAAGTAAATACCATAAAGAAAAATGTATAAGGCAAAGAAAGATTTCTCAACAGTAGTGATGAATGTAGAGCTACATTGATTGAACCTGATGACTGGGTTGGAGATCGAGTCCTTCATGGAAATAGTCAACCAACAATATTAGAAGGTTAAAGTGCAGAATAACGCCCACCCCAATGTGAATACAAAATTAAAATTGGTACATATTATTGATCAGTTTTAAGATAAAACATTTTGAAATTTTCTTGTTAAATGCTACATTTCTCAATTATTAAAATGTAATAATTGAGGAACAATTCAAAATAGATAATTTAAAATGTTAAAGAATATTTAGTAATAAAACAAATGAAAATAAATTTTAAAAAAATCATTTTTTCTTACAACACAAAAGTCTACAGAATATTTAATTAAAAAAGTAATTAAAAACATTCAAACAAAACAATATTCTTCTTTTATTTTCTGATTCAGGGCATAATTTTACACAGCTTAAAATTAAATTTTTAATTTGTTTAATTCTACTATCCTATAATAATTGATACATTTGCTTACACATTTTATACACTAAATGCAACAACAGTTATGGGACAGAAGTAATACAGTACATTATTATATTACCTCTGTCCAATAATATTTGGTACATTTACTTACACATTTCATACACTGAATGCAACAAATATTATTGGACAAAAGTAATACATTATATTATTATGTTACCACTGTCCCATAATAATTGTCACATTTTTATATACACTTATACATTAAATGCAACAACCATTATGGAACAGATGTAACACATTATATTATTACTGTTGTACCTGTGTCATCAAAAATTGTGATTGTAATTGTTAGAAGGTTTTAGGGCAAAATAAAATAATGTATTTAGATTCAATAAAGTGGAGATAAAGAATTCACAACAAAAATGGAGGTCAAAAAACCGTTTGATTAATCTCTTCACTTATCTTTGATTCATTGATTACTCCTGGTATTATATAAATTGCTTTTTGTGCAAAATCTTTTCATGCTAAACATTTTATGCATTTAATATAACGGTGAAATAGAAATGTCTCTTAGGAGAAAATGATTAATAACAGAATCACAAAGACGGTGATGACAAAACCTATTTCAAGACGAATCAAAATGATCACTTAATAGATATCTGAGTGCTTCACATGAAAGGCTTGAACAAATAAAACTGTAATCAAAGAAATATAGGAGTAAATGAACTAATTAATTAAACAATTTATTTTGTTCGGGGACTAATTTTGTTTAAATGCATGCAAATATTTTATATATATAGATTATTAAAATGACTAAGGGAAGTAATCACTCATATATTTACTAACTTAAGGTGATTTACCTCTCTTCCCACTACAGATAGGACAGGAAGTATATAAATAAATACACATTGATAATTATTATATGGTTTGATGCTACTAATGTCCCATAATAGTTGTTACATTTCCATATATATTTTATACACTAAATGCAATAATTATTACGGGACAGTGGTAGTACATTATATTATGCTATGGCTGTCCCAAGTCCTGAGTATGACAATAAACTACATCTGGCAGCAATCCCTCTGATTGGGAGATTTGAGAAGCATGGAACCATCTCTTGTTGTTGTTCCTAGGTCTACCCTAACCTGGGGTGGTAGCACTTGTCAGGGTTCCAGCTATGAGCAAATAGTGAACCTCCAAACAAAACACTATGAAAGTATAGAAATACATTTTTATAGTACAAATACCAACAATACATTTTATATAAAAAGGACCAACAATATATATTTATAGTAAAATGATGAACAATACATTTTTAAGGCAAATTGACCAGCAATACATTTTATATTTAGTTGAAGACATAAAATTGTTCAAATTATTTAGATTTCAGCATTAAATGACTCATTAGAAGTTGATAACAAAAGAAAAAAAACTGTCCCATAATAGTTGATACATTTTCATATACATTTCATACACAAAATGTAACAACTATTAGGGGACAGAAATAGTACAATATATTATTATGCTATCACTATCCCATAATAGTTTTCATATACATTTCACTTCCCTACTGTGGGACAGAAGTTGTATAATTACTACTTTGGCCATTCAGTTGCTTTCTATAAAATACTTTTTTGAAACTACAGCAAACAAAAATATAAAAACACTAAAACTGATTTTGCTCAGGAGATTTTGAGTCTAAAAGCTTTGTATTTTGCTTGTATTGATATAATATTAAAAAAAGCCTTTTTATATTCTTTGCACAACATAAAACCACATTAATCTTAGATTTTCATTCTAAACTATTCAAAAAAAATCCTGAAATGCACCAATTAGTACAAATGTATAGAATATTTGTCTCATATTTCCACTTTGTGTTTGCTTAAGCGATAAAATTTAGCTCAAGTAAACACGGATTACAGAGAATATCTAAGCATTTACATCATTGTACCTCACTAATGTCAGGTTCTATGATCTGCCCAGAATTTATTCTGAAAACTACTGTGTAAAAATCAAATTGTTTCCGGTTTTACAAGTTTAAAAAATTGTACGCTTGAACAGATTTATGCCAAATATGTAAAAATATATAACTTTTGTGAATGAGGCTTCTGCAAATAGCTATGATATTCCCCACCAGATATGGTGAACTTTTTCTCCAAAAACCTAGTCCCAAAACCATGATTAATCTTATATCCCAATGGTTAGTCTACCAATACTAAACTAGTATCTAACAAACCATTTCATCATCTGTCTATATTTCTGAGATAAGCTATTGTAACTATTTACATTGTTCAGACTACTGTTCTCATCTTTATTGCCATATTCACAATGTTTTAGCTGTTGTACAGTCTGACATTCTTCAAGATCTGTCTATATTTCTGAGATAAAGTATTGTAACTATTTGATCTATTTACATTGTTTGGACTGTTATCCTCATCTTTATTATCATATGTTTCGGCCCCTGTATGCTCTGGCCTCCTTCAGGTGATGTAAATTAGAATTTTGAATCGAATGCTTTATTTAGTCCATGAGGGTAAATTGTTCTAATTTGAGATGCTATCTCAGTTTCTCCAAGTTTTTATTCCCGCTGTGGCCAGGTATTGAAATCACAAGTCTTTGAGTCAAGTCACTTTTGGATCACTCAACCAACGCTATTATCCACTTGGTCCTGTGTTTAGTGAGTGAATTTTTGGGACTTATAAACCTAATTTCTCAGTAATAATTTTTTACCAGTGCTCATATTACAATTTTGTCCCTACAGCAGAGGTAACAAAAACTTGGAGAGTTGTGTTACTCAAGGGAATTAACTGAAACTCAGATATCCAAAGCTATGGCATGTGGAATTAGAACAATCAATCCCATGGAAAATGTTCAATTCAAAATTCCAACGATTACCTGAAGACAGCTAGAGTATACAATGGCCAAAAAATTGTAAATATGGCAATAAAGATGAAGACAACAGTCCGAACGATGTAAATAAACCATTTTGTACTATATATAGTGTCCACATGAACCAAGAATAAATTTTATAATGAATGGAATTTATAAATTATTTAATTATTACAAATCACAAGAACATTAAAAAATTAAATGATAAAAACGAATTAATGATAAAATTAAAAAATAAATTAATGATAAATTTAAAAAATTAAATTAACAAAATTTTAAAAGAAATTAAAAGAATGATAAAATTAAAAAATGATAAAACTTTTTAAAAAATTGATAGAATTAAAAAATCAAAAAATTACAGACAGGAAAATTAAAGATAAAATTTTAAAAAGTTCTAAAATTAAATTAATAAAAATAAATTAATAAAGATAAAAAAAAGATAAAATTAAAAATTTAAATTAATGATAAAAGTTTTAAAATGATAAAATTAACATTATTTACATTATTCAGACTATTGTCCTCATCTTTGTCGCCATATTTATCACAACGTTTCGGCCGTTGTACGCTCCGGCCTTCTTCAGGTGGTTGGAATTTCGAACTGAACCCTTTATTTCGCTCACTGGGGTAGACTGTTCCAACCACCTGAAGAAGACCGGAGCGTACATCGGCTGAAACGTTGTGGTAAATATGGTGAAAAAGATGAGGACAATAGTCTGAATAATGTAAATAATGTACATAATACCTCTTCTCAGCAATATAGACAGACTCTGATAAAATTAAATTAAGTAGAATATATCTGTTTTTGTGACTTTGCAAACACCAAATTTTATTTAATATAAATTTGTGTAAGGCACCTAGACAAGCTGAAGACATTAGTTTTCATGCAAAGACAGCATGATTTCAACCTCTTTTTGCTTGTTTTTGTAACTTTTCAAATACCAATCCTCACTTTCCAGCTATGCCAGAGTTCAAAATCATTTATGTGACCTTTCCACCCTACAACCCCTTTCCTCACAGACAAAAATTTGCTAGCCTCTTGCTACTATCTCACTATTTTCATGGCAGATATTTAGATGGGCTACATTCCTTTCTTCTGCTAGTTCAGACCTTCACAGCAAGGACCTGCCATGCCATGTATACTACTCATCTTCATTCCTTTCATATCTTACTGTTACTGTTTTTTTTTTTTTAAATGGATTCCTAAAGGCTTTGCACTTATATTCCAAACTTGAGGACAAATAAACTACATTTTGACTAAAGATGATTGAGAAAGGTAAAGATGATCATGTTTTAAATTATTTCAATTACGTGTTTATTTCAGAAACAGGTTTTCTAATGTTTTTGTTTTTTTAATCATTTCACCCCATGCAAAGCAGTAAAGCCACTAAAACACAAGTGGTTACTAAGTATGAAAGAATAAGAAAAAAAGAGAAACATTATTAAAGAATGAGAATAATAGCAGTGTAATCAGGAAGACAGTAGATTACGATTGACATTCCATTTAAATTTTTGAAAATCAAAGTTGGCTGGAAAGAATGGAACTGGAAGTGTCCCACAAGTAAGAAAAGAAACTGTTAGCATAGAACTTATGGTTACATCAAGCCAATTCAACTGTGAATTACTGTGACCTTTTTGCCAATCTAGTGCTGCACTTTAATTCATAAAGTCTAGGTACCATAGTGAAGAATTCATCTGAACAATTGCCATGAAAGTATTTATAGAAAAACTACAGGGAAGCTACATTACAGCAGTGGAAAAGACACTGAAGCCAAGATGCCCAGTCAAGACCAATAACATTGCAGATTCTTAAGAAAATCTTGGTAAAACTATTTCTTTTTACTTCTGTTACAGCCCCCCTACTTTATGAAATTTCGAGAAATTCATTTTTGTAGGGGGCTTAATATTTACATTAGCTGCATATACATAAGCACAAGTTTTTTTGTAAAATAGGATCTTCAGTTATTGAAAATATGCTCTGAATCATAATATGCTCTGAATGTAATAAACTAAGACATTTAATCAAAAAAGCTTTTAATTGCTTCTATGAATATTATTATAGGCACTATTGTCTTAAGAAAAAATTTTTAAAAGAATTATTTTTATTTTAATTAGAAAAACTTATTACATTTTAAATCTTTATTAAAAAATTTTTAAATCTTAATTCTCATTTTGATAATATTGTTATTAAATGAAAACTATATATATTAATCATAAATTGAAAAGCTTAATACAAATCTTCAAACACCAATATTTTTAAAAGAATTTTGAATTTTTGTAAGTATGGCTGACCATACACAACATTATTTTTTAAATTTTGGTTACTTTGGCATTAAATTTACTATAGTTACCTCTCATTTTCTGACAGTATGGACAACCATATTTCCAAAAATCAACATGTTTATACACACAAAAATTATTACTGATTAGGTAAGTTTTTGTCTTTTACTATTGTCTTAGTTTATGTTTTCTTTTCACTTTTTTTCTTAACAGTTTTGTTTTATTGGTTGTCGGTTTTATTTTTATTACTTCTTTCTATATATGAGATAATGATATATATTTTTATATATCACGAACAGTATTGGGGAAAAAGTTTACTTGTGACACATTTTATCCTTCAGGATTTCATTGGACTAAATTTGTTATGTTGGTAGGACTGCATATGACAGAGGGGTGCTGGGAATTTTAAAATTTTTTTTCTTATTTAGCCGAATTCATTTAGATTCTTTTTCTTTCCATCACTTTTGTAAGTAAGTATTCCACACTATGATAATTGAACATCTGCAAGGAATGGTGAAGTGTTGTAATCGCCAGGGCACAAATTTGCTGTAGATGACCTTGCAATCAAGGCACTCTCTAGACATTTACGTCACAGTGAATTATTTTCTCCTTTGATCAGAGTAGCATTTTTTACATCAAAAGGTGTATGCATTTTTGTTCACACAACACATCCATATAAACAATCCAAAGCTAGGTGCAGATACACATCCATGAACTCAGGCATACATACATACACACTTGTAATTCTATTTCGGTGTCAGGACGGTAGCTTTTATCATATATAGCAACGTTCCTTTCAACAAGGGGTGTTTTTAACTAAGTACTGTGCATAATATATATATATATATATATATATATATATATATATATATATATATACACACACACACAATACCTTTATAAACTTTGGGGGCAGATTCCTCACAGCAATACAAGGACAAAAGTCCATATAAATATATGTCTGCAAATTCTTCATTTTTGAGTTAAGTTTAAAGAAAGTTTACAGTAGATAGCACTGTGTTACCATGTAGACTAGGTTACATTTGACATTCGTGTACATTTGTGGCTTGTTTGTCTTCTACGTTTAACATGTGTGATAGTAATTTAATTGAAAACTGTTGCATTTAACAATGGCAGGATATTCATATTGTGAGAAGGCAGATATGGTTTTTATATATGGTGGTGTGAATGATAATGGACACGAGGCTGCGAGGCTGTATCAAATTGCATTTCCAGACTAAAGGCAAGCGAGTCATCCAATTTTTGCGCTCTGTTGCCTTTTAGACAAGGTTAAATTTGTGTCTTCAGTGTTAAATGTGTGTAATAGTGTTAGCTGAGAACTATTCCATTTAACAATGGCAGGATATTCAAATTATTTTTACCGGACACTATTCCTAACATACTTGTTGACAACACAAATATAATAGCATCATCTACATGCAAAATAAGGCTAAAAATAATGGAAGCCTTATTAATAAAAACAAAAAAAACACCACTTAATAATATCAACTATGAACATGGACACAATATCTTGACCGTGTTTTGAAAAATGAAAACATTATATAAATACATACATGCAACAATTTCTTATTTAACAGTTGAAATTTTTCATGCTTGAAAATGGCTAGATGTATAGCCAAAAGTGCTCAGAATAAAAGAACATTTGGACAGTTTTTTATCAACTGAAAAGAAAATTATTAGATCACATGAAAAATTGTATAAAAAACTAAATCAAAGCACCTTGTCTGTTGTATTCAATGAAATGTGCATATATATTTGAAAATCTATGACAGTGTGGAAATTTTTCATTTTGTGATGCATTTCCCTCATGAGGATTTCATTGGACTAATGTGATGCTTATATTGATGAGGTTACACAGAAGAATCATTGAAATCCTAAATTTTTTTTTTTAAATATGTGTTTGTGAATATAGTAGAGTTGATTTCATTTATTTTGTGTCATTTTTTAATTAAATATTCCACATTGTGATAATATTTCTCGCAAGGCTGCAAGAACTTAGACATAAATTTGCTGTGGATGATCTAGCAATTAAAGCTCTTTCTATACATTTTTTTCATTGTATTGTTTTCTCTTTTAATTAAAGCACCATTTTTTAAAAATCAAAAGGTGATTTACAGTGAGCAATTAATGCACTGAGTGTCTTTTTATAGAAAAAAAAAATCCCTTTTGTGTTCATATAATCTTTTATTTAAATTTGAGGTTTCTCCTATGTATTCCCTGTGGCAATTATTACAGGCTAAAGAATAAATTCCTCTTTTCAAGTTTTAGCTTACTACTTTGTTTTTATTAATTAAGCCAATGAACTCCTAAAGGAAGAAACACATTACAAGAAATTTTTTTACCACTTTGTCATATTTTCTGAAAAGAGATAGATAGAGAGATAGATGAGATATGTATAGATAGATAAATAGATTTAAATGTTAATATCAACAAATTTGGATATTGAAAAAAAAATGTTCAAATTTAAAAAAATGTTTAGAAAGCATGATAGGTAAAGTGTGGGAAAATATCAAGGGTTGAGGTTTGATCTAAAAACAGAAATCTGTGGTTGTAATTCCAAAGGGCATAAATCAGTCTCGTAAGTCCAAAATCAAAACCACTGGGGTTGATAAATCAAGTGGACAAAAACATATATCCATGACTCAATATACAACTGCCTATTTAGCAACCATAGAAAATACGGAAAGGTCCATGTCGTCAAAAGTAGTGTTCTTTTAAGATGGCTGTGGTTGGTCAAGACTTGTAAGCAAATGCAAAAATCATCCTATTCTGACACCTTATTAAGGCAGAACCAATCTTGATTTTGATTAACAAATAGTGCAGACAATTGAATTTTTGATGTACAGCTTTGTTCTCTTATCATCACACACAGAGGTAAGCAGATTTCAGTAGAGGTCTTTTGCAATCACTTTATAGTAATGGCTTTGGGAAAGGCATGAATCCATCCCTTCTCCCAATATTATTAAAACAGTAGGAGAAACCAGGTCATTATGCCTTGATAGAGGCAACCAGCCTTGGACAACTGAATTCAAAACTAACCTGTAAAGGGAATAGGCAACTCAGGTTATCTTGCCCTAGACATCAATTGCTGCCATCCCAGACCAACAATAACTGTATAAATGTTAAAAAATTTGAGAGAAAAGCTGGGAGTTCTTTCAAAATAAATAAAAATTAATTTGTGAGAAGTAGGGTAGGATGGTAAATTTATAATAACCCATGTCAATTGATTTAAGTCACATCTTTCAAAATTTCCATGACACACAAGTGTGTTGTAATAACTTAAAATTAAGAAAGACTTATAAAAAAACGAATTACCATATTTTGCTGTATAGAGGACACCATTAAATTTAGCATGGACTATGCATATAAAAAAAAAAAAATCAATTGTGTTAATTTTTCTAGACCATGCCCCAGATTCCATTGTGGAAGTTTAATTTCTATATTGGGCAATTTAGCACCAGATTTCAAGGATAAAGTTTCCTATGCTATATAAATGTAGTAATTTTAATTTTCTGAGAGCAGAAAATTGTAATTAATGAAAAAAACAAAAACAAAACAAAGATGTATCAAACTTCTAGATACTGTAAAAAAAGAAAAAAAAAAGAAAAGAAAAACAGACAAATGTTATTAATTTACTTTTTTTTTATTTCTTTTAGCTTTTTTCTTTTTTTTTTTTCTTCACTTTTTTGCATTTAGTTAATCACCAAGATTGCACCAGGGGGGTAAATAAATACAAAAAAGGCCGGATCACAGGAATTTGTGTTTTTAGTTTTTTTTTTTTCCTCTTTCAATGCAGAAATGATCTTTAATGTGGAGAAAGGAAAAAATTCACATCTACACTCACACATCGACACATTCACACATGAGAAACAATATAACAGAGTTCAGATATTTTTTTTTTTTTAGCAGAGGTAGTAAGTGCCTCATGAAGATCATAGCTCGGTTTCAATGATAAAGGTTTTTATTTTATTTTATAATTAGACTTCTATGCTGTTGCAAACAGAAAGATATATTCAGTTTACAAAAAAAAAAAAAAAAAAATCAGATGCAGAATCTTAAAAGGCAAATTTTAGAAATTCTTAAATTTATAAGAATTTATCCTTACAAAATCAACACTTTTTTAGCAGTTTTGGTAAATTATTTTATGAAGATTTTTTAAGCTCTTAAAAAATGCTTCGTCATTTCTTAAAATATCCTCTTCGCATAAAAAGAAAAAGAATAGTAAAAAAAAAAAAAAAAATAAAAAACCTATTCTACTTGTTCTTTTTAAACCTAATATTTAAAAAAAAAAATTACCAAGCATTTTTTTTTTTTTAACAGGTAATAAAAAAATTATTATTTTTTTTGTAGCTGTATATAAAGCACTGGTCTTCTGTTGACACTGTTCTTAATGATAAAAGAAAAAAAATTAAATTTTTTAAAATATTTCAGAAAGTTTTTTTTTTTTTTTTTTAAATGGCTGGGAATGCCTAAGGTCAAGCCCCAAGTCTACATAGAGCAGCTGTCTCTTTGTTGCAATTAGAAAAGAAATAGTTTTTTTATTCATGAAGTTAAATTATAAAAAGAAGAAAAAAAAAATGATAAATATAGGATTATTTATATTGTAAAAATGGTAATAAAATGTAGTGTAAAGATGAAATATCAGTCGGGATACCTTTAGGAATTTCTATTTGCAGGTAAACTGCACCAAGAATTCATCAAAATATGGGGAATTCAGTCTTTTTTTATACTTAAAAGAAATTATTTAAAAGCTATTTTAAAAAGGCAGACATTAACATTTTTTTTTTTACAGTGATGTTCCTTCACGTGTTGAGTGCTTTAAATAAAATTCCTGTTTAGCAGAAGATAAAAAAAATACTAAATGTCAGTTGAGTAGTCGGCAAAGCAAGTATGCAGACAGACATATGAGGATTTTCCCCCTTCTCATGTGTCCTATCTAGTCTTTCTCAAACAAGGGATCAATGCTGAAAACACGATATGAGTCGTATTTAAAGGAGAAGGGGTAGCCACCCAACAACTCAACCCCAGGATCCATAAGTGGAAGAAGAATTAATGTTTAACATTCCACACTAAACACATTTTCATTCACAGTCTTCTTACATATTTATTTACAACTATTTCATGCATGCTAAGCCCATCTCTGCCTAAAATAAAAACAGAAGCGGCTTACTTGTTAGCAGCAGCAGCAAAAATAGAAAGAAACCAGGGAATTTGATCCTCTACACACAAAAAAAAAATTCTATTACCCCCTCCTTTATACGTCGATTTAAAAACTTAACCAGTGTTTTACACGTGCAAGCCTTTCGTCCTGAGATTTAGAAGAGAATACCTTTTTTTCTTTTAGATTTGAATTTGGGGCTCTTCTGAGAAAACCCCATTCGGCACCAGAGTCATTCATTTTTTTTTTGTCTCTAGACTGAACGTTTGATTTGAATTAAATAATAACGATCGGATAATATTAAATTAAGTTTTAAATTTTAAAACTAAATTTAAATATCAACATCAAACTTATCATTCTTCTATTATTATTATTAAAGAAAATATAAACTATAAATCCGTAAGAAAAGATAAGGAATGCTTAGAAATGAATGACCAGACATTTAAACGAGGGTTACCCACTTCTTTTTTTTAATTATATATTTGTGAGAAGTCAGAACATACGTGTTACTGTTGTGGGTTAGACAGACACAGACATCTACGACATACTAACATTAGAAAAATAGTACAAGTATCAATATAGTACTATTGTACCTGGAAAAAGAGATCGACCACATGGCTATACTGATGCTACTAGTGCTGATAGTAAGTAGTAACATTGAGTCAACAACAACATATCTTATGAAGAAGGTCACCTCACATCTTGGATTTTGTCAACAGTGATTCATCATTATTTTAATAATAATAATAATTATAATTATTATTAAGAGCCAAAAAAATCAAAGACGGAGGTTAAAAGAAAAGAAAAAAAGACAAAAGAATCTTTTAAATTGGTGAAGCCGACAATTAACATTTTTCTGTTAAAAATAATAAATAATGTTAAATATTTCTGCCCCACATTTACATTTTTAGTGTACGAAATGTTTATGGGACAGAGGTAAAAAATAAATTAAAAAAATAAATAAATGCATTTCTTCACGTAGACAAATTTAAATAATCAAACAAATTTAAGTCACTTAGTTTAAAATTATCTTCTTTTTTTTTTTAAGTAATATTATTTAAAGGTTACAATGAACTTAAAGTTTTCAAAGCAGTCTTTTGTTTAGTTTGTCGCTTCTGTTACGGTTAAAAAAATAAATCAAAATCACGCACGTTGTTCTGATGTTATATAAATATAATAATCTCTATCTCTTGACAATAAATAAATACTAAAGTTCAATAAAATTCCGGTTAAGAGGATTTCGATTAATTAACAATAGACTAGAGTGTGAAAATATAATTTCAAATGTAAAGACCAAAGAAAAAAAGAAAATGTCAAGCCGAAAAATTCAAATACCATGTGAGGCTACCCGCTCCCCTAAAAATAGGATCTGGGCAAATCACGTACCACATATAAGACAGAGAGAAAAAAAAACAAAGATGTTTTTTTGTCATAAACAATAGGCATATATGTGACAAAAAAAAAAAAAAATTTTTTTTTAAATGTATATTTATCCTAAATTGGTAAAAAAATTAAGATCATTACCTTTTAATTTAGTTAGTATCAAACCCAACTGAAACTGATGTATGAATCATGTTTATGGCATTCTTTTAATTAAAAAAAAAATTTCTATTGAATTTTTTGTATTTAAAAGTATATAAAAACTCCTGTTTTTATAAATAGTGTGTATTGTAAATAAATAATGTTCAGTGGTTCAGCTACTAATTAAATGTCAACAGTTACAGCTGCTAAATTATTCAATTTTTTAACCTTTAAAAAAAAATTTAAAAAATATGTAGCATTATCATTTATTATCCTACTGCCACGTTTAGCAAAAAAAGACAAAAAAAAAACCTTTATCATTCATTCCGGGTACAGAATAATAAAAAAATAAAATAAAAGAAAACATACACAAAGCACGCCTTAAGGAAAACACGCATTGTTCAGTCAACATACATATATATATATATATATATATATATATATATTAGAAACTAAAACGAACGATGAACATTCAAAAATCAAAAGAAAAACAGTTAATGAAATCACAGGTATCGTTTGTTTATGATACAATTTTCTTTTTTTTTTTTTTTTTGCTGCTGTTGTGAAAATCCCAAATTAAATTATCTTTGGGGTTCAATGTGAATTTCTGTTTTTTATGGTTGAGACTGAGTTTTTCTCTTTTGCTTTTTTATTTTTTTTTTTTTTTAATATAAAAAAGTTTAATATTTTTTAAACCGAACCTGTAATTTACAGTAATGGTCGGTAATTATGAATTATTTGTGACCGTAAGAGTCTAGAGAGACAGACATTTATCATTTATTTATATATAATTTTTTTGTTGTTTTTAGATGGGGGTGGCGGATCAAGATTCAAATATAGAGATACTAATTAAATTTGAATCTCCTGATGGTACTGTGAATTTTAATAAAATATATTCAAGATCAAGGTATGACCCCCCCCCCCATTTTTTTAATTTTAAATAAATTTTCCTTTTTTTTATTTTAAATTGGAAAATACTTATTAAAATTCCCCATCCAATTTTGATATTTTTTTAACATTTTTTTTTAATGGGATTTAAACAAAAAAAAAAAGAAAAAAAAAGACTCCGGATTATTGAGGTTCCATGTTCATTGATAAA
Organism: Acanthosepion pharaonis; assembly: GCA_903632075.3. Classification (NCBI taxonomy): domain Eukaryota; kingdom Metazoa; phylum Mollusca; class Cephalopoda; order Sepiida; family Sepiidae; genus Acanthosepion; species Acanthosepion pharaonis. Next base: position 238,859 of record CAHIKZ030000799.1, read on the forward strand.
ATTACCTTTGGTTTGGGGGGGGGTTGTAAAAATCCACATTAATATTCACAACTGCTATTTGTATGCGACTTTTGTTTTTTTTTGTTTATTTTTGTTCATACGGTTTTCTAAAACAGAAGCCAATAAAATGGTTAATATTCTTTGTTAATGTCTTTTTGTGTGTGTATTTCTTTGCATGATGTTGAATTTTTTTTTAATAATGGTTTTTAAATGAAAAAAAAAAAAAAAGAAAAAAACTGGCAGTGTAAAAAAAGAAAAATAGAAACACTAACAGTTCATTTGTTTTTCATACTACACCAGCTAAGCCCATGTGAAATTGAGAATTAGCATTTGAAAAGTTAATATTACAAAGTGTCGTCGCTGAATGTTGTTGATGAACAATCCCACTATTATTGTTATTAATATTATTAATGTTACTACCGTTGTTGGTCATATCAACTCCACCCGGGGTGGTAGCGGTCTTCGTCGTCGAGTTGGGGTTGATAATGTTGGTGTTATTATGAAGATCGCATAGTCGCTTCACCGCCTCCTGAATCAATGTTTGTGTGGAAAGAAATTTTTGATGGTGATAGTAATCCGTATTTTTACCTTGGATACCCAATCTTACATCTTCAATGTAGATGTTGTGCGATGTTCGCCTCCTCCTACGCATATTTTTTTTGTTCACCCGATTGTTCTGATGAACCCATTTGTGATGCGAGTTAGTCTTCATTTTCGACACGTGCCTACCTTGAACAACAGAAGACATGATCTCATTTATAATGGGAGTCCGTTTGTTAGGGGAACAATGTAGCTGTTTGGTAGGATGGTGTACAATGCTGTCCATTTCCAAAAATGTCTGGCTCATCGAATTATTATTTAAGTGTACAGAAGTGTAATGAGTATTATTATTATTATTATTAGACGACGACGATGATATGTCGTTGTTGGTAATAATACTAGTTGTAGATGTAGCCATCATTGTCGACATTACATTGTGGCCAAACTCTGTACGACTACAAGTCTGGCCGCATTGATGAAGTTTAAGAGTTTCCTTGAGACCGTGTGAAAGCCATTCTATATTATCCTTGAGATCAGATTGGTTCGAATTGTTTTCGATGTTTGCAGTTACCATATTTTCTAAGCGAATCGGCATGTCTGCAAATGCTCTTTTTTTTTTCACGTCTAACCGGCGTTACTAGGGAGCAGCGCTCTACTTTTATGTTTATATTTATATAAGTGGTGAATGTTTTGCACGCGTTCAAATACTAACTTGCTGACAAAGACAGATTTAGGTCACGGAAACAGCCGGTGATTCGTTGTGGCTTACTGGTTATTACGCTTTTCTACTAATCAAATTCAAGCATACAATGCTCCTCGGCTATTGGCTTGAACGTTCCAATGTTTGAATGAATCTTCTAGGGGTGGTGAATCGGTCGCGAGACATTGTTCGACATACGCGTCGGAAAAAAGATCCAATGTTTTTTCGACATTCTCTCCATGAAATTAGATACGATTTTTCTTTTTACCACTGTATGAACGTTTGCAATCGATTCGGGAAGATTTTCATGTAGGAGAAAAATCAAAAGATGTCGAAATTGCAAATCTATAACGGGTAAACAAAAGACGTGGTCAGGCTGGCTCAATAATGCAAATGTCTCGAGTTATTGTTTGGTGTTCTACTACGATTTAATTTACTAGCAAGATTTAAAACAACGAAGTTAATAGTTATAAATATATAAACATGTTTATTATTAACCGTAATTTTGTTTATTATATTAAAAAAACACAATGATTACGTTGTTTATTCTATATTTCCTGTTAAATAGTGCTATGTGTTTGCCGGCGACCGTCATAAAAGCATTTTGTTTACAACGAAATGTACCGGCAGGCACACCAAATTTACTACTACTCTAAATAAAATGTAGATAATTATGTTTGTGTAAGTTTGTACGATAATTTAAGCTGATAATGGGCTTGAAAATGTTTATGTGATTTTTATTTATTTACGTTATATTTATTTAATGATTTAATATTTTGGGAGGAATGTTGATTTAAATAGTTTTTAGCACATGTTGCATTTAATTTTATTGAATGGAAGTCAGACTGGGTTAGGGAGTGGTTGTTGAAGCAATAAATTAATTGCCATTTATTTTGTTTTGTTTCCTTTTTTTCTGTGTCAAGAAATTTCGAAATTGGTCGGATCATTTTTTTTAATTATAGTGTCACAATTAAAAAAAATAATAAAAAACAGGCTAGGAATATTTCGTAAATAAATAAAGGAAAAATTTCTTTAAGTCTAAAAAAATAAATTGATTTAAATTCTGCAGATGGTGTCTCTAGTCTAGTCTACTAACTAAAAAGGCGAGGTTTCTGAGGTCAGAATGTTGGGGGTAAAATAAAAATCCATTTTAGTTCACATTTTTACAGCTAAATGAAAAACCAAAAAAGAATTTTATTATTTACAAGTCGTGTTGACAGATTGTTGGAGGCATCTGAACTTTCTTTTTTATGCTTTAATTTTAAGGAACAGTAAAAATTTGCTCGTTGATTTTGCCACGATTTTATAATCCTTATTTTTTTTTATTTTTTATTTTTTTTTAAATATCGTTAAAAATACAAAACTAAAAGTCACAAACTACAGCTACTAAAAATATCGTTTTTTGGTTTTTTTTTTTAGATTTTAAAAAGTTTTCACATTATTTTGCGAAGTAAAAAAATTTAAGGCCTACAGAAAAAAAAGTTCGTTAAAAAATTAAAATAAAAAAATATTTCTAAACAAGCTTTTTTTTTTTAATTTTTCAACAAAAATATTCTATCTTTAACATTTAAATTAGAATTAGAATTTAGTGCGTGAAAAATTAAAAAAAATTAATATATGCATTTTTTAAAATATTTTTTATTTCATATTTATTTTAACAAACTTTTTTTTAATTATATAAAATAATTATATTCGAAATTAAATGAATGTGTGAAATTCGAAAACGAAACTAAAAAGAAGATCAAATTAAAAAATTTAAATCGTATATAAGATCCCATCAAATCAATAAAGAGAGTGAGTGCACGAAGCAAAGCTGAATATATTTAAAAATAGTTTCAAATTATAATATTCAATTCAAATAAATAACCTCTCTTTTTTATTTATCAGCCATTTTTTTCAGTCCAACTGTATCAAGCCTTTTGTCAGATATGGGAAGTAATGGGCTCTATCCTGCTACTCTGACGCATAGGAGTGGCATGAAATTCAGAGTTGTCCTCCACTGGCTGTCCTATCAAAGCGAAACAACCCAGTTTGCTCTACTATTTTACTCATAGCTGTTGTGGAGGCTGAAGAAAAGATGGATACATGCCTTCATCAATGTAATGCAAAATGAAGACAAGAGACTTGGCCAAAACCTGGACTCAGCCAACTGATTCTGTTTTCGATGATGATAAACATTATACTACATCCATCCATCTATCTCAGTCTATCTATCTATTTCTCTATCTATCTCAGTCTATTCTTATCTATGTATCTATCTCAGTCTATTCTTATCTATCTATCTATCTCAGTCTCTTCTTATCTATCTATCTATCTACCTATCTATCTATGTCTACTCTTATTAATCTATCTATCTCAGTCTATTCTTATTCTTATCTATCTATCTATCTATCTATCTAATTTTGTCTACTCTTATCTATCTATCTATCTATCTATCTATCTATCTATCTATCTGATTATGCTTATCTATCTATCTATCTATCTATCTATCTATCTATCTATCTATCTATCCCTACTCTTATTTATCTATCTATCTCAGTCTATTCTTATCTATCTATATTCCTTATCTATCGATCTAAGTGTATTATCTATTATCTATCTATCTATCTATCTATCTATCTATCTATCTATTTCACCCTATTCTTATTTATCTATCTACTACGGTCTATCTATTTATTTCTATATGTGTGTGTGTGTGTGTGAACATGATAAAATATGATATTTTTTAAGGTATGCTATTATTTATGAGAAAAAGGTCTCAATATTTGGAATAGAGTCTAATATAAATATAAGAGTGGACACTGAGGTTAACAACGAGTGCTGACAATTTGTTTCATGTCAGAACACAAACTTCAGGATTGAAGATTGCATTCAAATATTATCAAATACAATAAAAAAATAAAAAAAAACTTTTACATTTTTAGACTTAACCATTTATTTGAGTAAAGTTTCAAAAAATGAAAATAAGAAAAGGAAAAATACAAATTAAAAACTTTTTTTTCCCATTTAATATGAAAAATTTGAATACTGGGAGACTTGGCCAAACTAATTGTCTAAATACTAGCTGGCCAAAAGTTTAAGACCAGATTTAAAAGAAGCTTTAATTGGTAAATACATAATGAAATTTAGCCATTTGTATTCAAGCATTAGTGCAGTCAACATCTGCCACTGGTATCTTCTGTGTTACATTAGGTAAAAACATGGTAACCAACAAAATGGTTATATAAATGCTATCAACTTTTAAAGAATTCTCAAAAGTTTTAAGAACAATAAAAGTCTTATCTTATTAATCTGTTTATGAAAATAAAAGGTTGGTTATAACAGAGGCGTCATTTTTTTTGGTGTGTGTATATATATATATATATATATATATATATATATATATATATAAACAATCAAAATATAATTATCAACATAAGAGAAACATTAGTGGAAATACTAAAATACCTTACAGCACCCAATGCAAGCAAAGACTTGAAACTCTAGAAGCTATTATTATACAAAATAAACAGTTCACGTTAAATAAAATATCATTTACCACAGGGGATAGTATACTGAAGTGCATATGGTGTAATTGATATGTATATATATTAGTATTAAAAAATAAAATATTGTTCTGGGTAGGACGATAAACTACATCCAGCAGTAAGAAACTATCTTACACATTTATAAGTCTACCATTCATCCATGCATTGAATATTGCTGTCACATCTGGTTTGGGGCTCTTGCAATGTATTTAAAGATTGTTTATAAAATCTACATAATAGTCTGTAATATTATTGCCCCTGACCTGGCCTCTTGGCTTCAATCACTTTCCTGTTACTTTCTTTTGCTTTTTCTATAAATATTTTCATGGTAATTGTTCTGATAAAATTTCCTGTTAAATATTCATGTGCATTTTGTGTCTACTATGTCCACATGCCAGGTATAAGCATACTACTAGATTAGTGGCAAGGTCTCAACATTTTACACTTGAAATGGCTAGATGTAGCCATAAGTTCTATGCACTTATGGAACTCTCTTCCAGTTTCTTGCTTCCCAGTTTGATCTTCAACATTTTAAATGCAAAGTCAAAGTCAATGTTCTGCCTTTTTAATTCATGTCCTTTTATTATTCCCACTCATTAATGTTTTCTTTTTCTTATATTCCCTCATACTCAGTAACCTCTTAATTCTTCATTGCCTTGCTTGGAGTAAAATTATTAAAAAATAAATTTTGGCTCCATTGTCAGCAAAAAAGGCTCCAGAATACCTGTGAGCAGCACAAACAATGACAGTTGTCGCAAAACTAAGAACCATCTGGAAAGATAAAAATATCTTCTTGAAATCAAATCAGACCATTGGCCTTTCCATTCTTTCTGTATGTATGCCTGCAAATCTTATGCATTAACTATAGAATTACATCAAATCAACCAAGCATTAGAGGTGAGATTGTGGAATCTTCCACATTAGCCTTCCATCCCTTTCAGAAAGATGTATTCTTCCTTAAAAAAAAGCCTTAACCAATCACCACTTCGTTTCAGTAAATTCAATCTTCTATTGGTTAAGAAACACTAAACTGTAGCAAAATTGAAACAGATCCTTTTTGCTGCCGAAGCTTCCTGGAGCCGATTTTAAAACACCAAAGTCTTTATAAACAACTGCATGACTCAATTCAAGTCAGTCAGTCATGAAGTTTCGTGAGATGCTACCAAACTCCACACGTGTCAATTCACTGACTCAACATCATTTCAAAATTCTCAACAAACTCAACACAGCACTCAATTGACCATTGTCTGCGTGGTAAATTACAATTGACTTAAAAAGTGAATGTTTTCACTACACAAATAAGTACCGCAAATATAGTAGAAGTGCCACTAGTATGCAAAGGGTTACACAGAATGAAAGTAAAAGAAAAACTGGGTGTAGCGGGGGGGGGTTGAGGAAAGAATAAAAAGCAGAATGGGGATCAAGGCATCAGAAGATGATAATTGACAATACATTTGAATTTTAAACGATTATAGTTATCAGGGAAGCAAGTAAGAGGAAGAGAGTTCCACTGTCGGGAAGTACGAGAAAAGCTGTTGGAGTAGAAGAGGCAGTTATATTTAACTGTTTCGACAGTAAAAGGGTGTGACTGAGATGCCAAACTAGTAGCACGCTTAAATTCATACAGTCAGAGCACCAGTGAAAATAGCTTGTCAGAGCAGTTACTATGAAAATATATTTGTAGAAAAGACAGAGGGAAGCCATATCCTGTCTTTGAAAAAGTCACTGGAGTTGAGATGCCAAGTCAGGATTAATCACATTGCATATCTGTCTTTGGATTTTGTCAGGAACCTCAAGATGAACAGCAAGGGCACCAGACCATGCATGGCAACAGTATTCCATGCATGGACAAATGGTAGATTTGTAGATGTGAAGGATGAATTCAGATGAGAAAAACTTTCTGGCATGGCGCTGAGAACCAACTTTCCTTGCAGTAGATGCAGCTATTGATTCAATGTAGTTGTTCCACTTCAGGTCACTGGAAAATGTGAGACCAAGAAGACGCAGTGAGATACACTTGTGAAGCTGAGCATCAACCATGCTGATAGGAGGAAGGGAGGTTTCTCTATGGTGGTTAAATGAGAGCAGTTTCGTTTTAGGGGCATTAAAATTTACAATCCACTTCCTGTCCCAGCCAACCACAGATTGGAGGTCCTTTTTGAGACCAATAGCCAGGTTAACTTTGTCAGTAATGCCTGATTTACTATTGAGTAACTGGAAGTGTTGTCTGCGTAGATGTCTACTTGAGAACTGATGACATCAAGGAGATCATTGATGAAGATCATAAAAAATGTAGGACCCAGGATAGAGCCTTGGAGAACACCAGTGTTCATATGAAAGGAACTGGAAGAGAACCCCCGTTCAGGACGACCTTCATTTCATGGTTTGATAGGAATAATTGATTAAATCAAATAATTGTCCTGTAATACCATGTAATTGTCTCTGTTTATTTATAATAATTACTATCTTTTTCATTGACACTATTTGGCTTTTTCTTATCTGTCAACTTGATGTGTCTTCTTCTTTGTTTCCTGTTATAATTTCAAATACTTGCTCTGTGATATTGTATTAAAAAGAAATGACATATGTATGTCAAGGCCTCAGGAACAGACATCATCTAGTATCTATTATGAACCTAGAACATTGTGATTGTGACAACAATCATACATATATACGAACATAAATAGGAAAATTATACTTCTCCTTTACCTTTCACTTTTATTCTTCTTGATACAAGGCTTACGTCCCCATCATGTTGAATCATTGGTTCCTGTAGAATCACTGAAGTTAAGCAACACTGAGAGTGATCAGTACCTAGATGGGTAACCGCTTAGAAATACCAGGTGCTGTAAGCTTGGATGTGTAGATGGTGTAATACTTGGAATTGTTAATCAGAGAGCTGAGTTCCAATTCCAGTTGGGTTCGTGATATTCACGTATGCACAAATGCCTTTGAGAAAGGTATGAATCTACTACTTCTCCCCCAGCTATGGATTAATTAGTAAAACTTGTCTCACTAAATCATTATTATCTTGCAATCTAAATATATTTTCCACCTTTAAATAAGCTGTAGAAAATAAATCAATCTTCTTGTTACAGTTATATCCTCATATAACCCCAACACTGCTCTCATTTTGTTGTGTTTATTTGTTATTCTCTGTCCCATAAGCAAAAGGAAATAAACTATCTGTTGTTTTGGATATCTCAAAGGCTGGTCTTCTTAAGTTGAAAAGTCTTCATCAAATCCTGATATTAAAGTTGTCTTGAATGACAGCTCTTCTAGATCTTATTGTATTAATGCTGGTGTCCTTCAAGATTCTATCCTTGGATCTATGTTGTTCCTACTTTTCATCAATGACCTCCCAATGTCATCAGTTCTCAACTTGGAATCTATGCTGATGACACAACTGTTTACATAAGTTCAATCAGTTCGATAAGGTCAAATTGACAGTTGATCTCAAAAATGACCATCAATCCTTTGTTAACTGGGGCAAGGAATGGCTTGTTAATTTTAATACCATCAAAACAAAACTTTTCTCTTTTAAAGGTCTTAGAGAACTATTTTTGCCTTTGATCTATATGGCTGATGCTAACCTTCAGGAGAGTGACTCATTCTCAGGCTAAATTTTTCTGCAGACATGAAGTGGAAAGACTATTGAATCAATTGCTAGGTCAGCTGATAGGAAAGTTGGTTAACTGTGTCATGCAAGAATCTCTCTTATACATTTATAAGTTTGCCATTTGTTTATTTGTTGTGCTGTGTATTTAAAGTTTCTTGATAAAATACAAAGAACTTATTGGTTCTAACCAGGCATCTCTGCTTCAGTGACTTTCCCCACTTGTCATAACATAGTTTCCCTGTGTTTTTTCTATAAATACTTCCATAGTTATTGTTCTGATGACCTTTCCTCTTTTGTACATCAATTTTATGAATTTAAGTGCAGTACTAAATTGGCAACAAAGTCTTGTCATTTTACAGTTGAAATTAATAGATATAACGATAAGTTTTATACCAACAGTTTCTTCTCTCGTACATTTTGCTTGTGAAACTCTTTTCTGGTTTCTTACTTTCCAGTCAAATTTGATCCTCAACAATTTAAAAGCAATGTCAATAGTCTTCTTTTGTCTTCTTAATTCTTGTTCTTTTATTGGCCTCCCTTTTTAATAATGTTCTTATATTCTTTCACACTCAGTAACTCCTTGCATCTTAGTGACTTTATTGTCTTGCTTGGGATGAAATGATTAAAAAAAAACTATCCCCATATAACCCAGACTCTGCAACATTACAAAAAAAAACAACTAAAATCAAATAGTATTCTTGGTGTTGTCATTTGTTGATATTTTTTATCTTCACGGCCATTGCATGTCAACATCAGTAAACTGGCAGGTCACCAGATTTTACAGGGATTTCACTCAATGGTCATTGTGATTCCGTTGAAATTTTAAGCATGAAATTTCTATAGCTCTGGTAAATTCTTTGTCTCTGCTAAAAACCAATTTCACAGCACAAACCAACAAATTCTGTTGATAAGAACAGATTTAATGAAAACAAAGAATTTAAAAGTATGTAGTAAGTAACAAATTATTAATCTTTTGCCTGGTTGACAATCTTTGGTAAGAAAATTAATCTAACAGTAAATTATTATAATTTGTAAGACCTTGGTCCTGGAACTGTATTCTTGTTTATATGGGCTTGTGTCTGTGGGTTCGTTAGTGGCAGAAGTAGTAGCAGTGTGAAGAAGAATGGTTTATAAATGAACATTGCCTATCTTCTTGTGATCTTTTCTTTGTCTGGTGCCATCTTTCTTGTTTATATAAAAAAAAGTTTGGACACCTCTGGCTTTGATTTATTGCATATTTATAAAATTCCTTTGTTTGGTAAAAGATGGCCTACTTTGGAATGTAAACAGGCCAAACCTCTGACCTGAATTTTGAAACTTGATTTATTTGGGAAACAGATTAGAATAATCTAGAATATTTACTGCGAGTAAACCATTTGTATACAAGAAGGAAATGAACTGGGTAAGTATACAGAAGCAGAAAGGGGGATAAGACATGGATGTGTTTTCTCACAAGGTTGATTTAATCTTTGCAGCAAGGCAATCCTAAGAGAACTAGAAGTCCTACCAGGATTTATTATTGGTGGATACAATATTAACAGCTTAGATGACACTGCAGGTGACACTTTGTTAGGGGCAGATATAAAAAGAAAACTAAGTGTACTTATAGACATTGCTGTAAAGAAAGGTGTGAAGAAAGGACTAATTGTCACTCTCCTGATGGAAGGCAGAAAGGGGTCTTTCATATGATTAAAAGAAATCAGTTTTGTTTTGGAGGTGCTACAATTAACAAGCCATTCTTTTCCCCAGTTAACAGCTGATTTTAGGCCACTTTTGAGATCAGCTGCCAGCTTGACTATATTGAACCAATCAAACGTAATGATGATAATTCCTCATTGCAAAACTACAGAGGCAACTTCATTCTTTCTCTTTGATACTTTTTTCTTTCTTTCATTCATATTTCTTTCTTTCTTTTTTGTAATTTGTTTTCATTTTGATATCTTTCTTTCCTGGACTTCTTTCAAGCCCTTTATCTTTTATAGTTTTCTCTTCTATACTTCTTTCTCGCCTTTATTTCTTGCTCTCACTCCTATAGCACTTTCTCTCTTAGACTTCTTTCTTTCTCTTTTGTACATCTTTCTCTCCTATATGTTTTTCCGTCTCTCCTATACTTCTTTATTTCCCTTTTATACTTCTTTCTCTCTTGTAATTTGTTCTCATTTTTATATCTCTCTTTCTTTCCTATACTTCATTCTCTCCTATATCCTTTTATCTTTCATAGTTTCTTTCCTCTTTACTTCTTTCTCTCTTTTACATCTTTCTCTCATATACTTTTTACTGTCTCTCCTGTACTTCTTTCTTTCTGTCTTCAACTTTCTTTCTCCCATGCCCTTCTTTCTTTCCTCTCTCTCTCTCTCTCTCTCTCATTTATTTCTTTTTCTCCTGTGCTTTTTTCTTCTTTTTTTTCTCTCTTGTATATCTTTCTCTCCTATAATTTTTACTGTCTCTCCTATACTTCTTTCTTCCTGTCTTGTACTTTTTCTTTCTCTCTTTTACTTCTTTTTCTCCTATTTCTTCTTTCTCTCTTATAATTAATTCTCTCTTCTACTTCTTTTTTCTCTTTTATACTTCTTTCTTTCTTTCTTTCTTTCTTTTTTGTACTTCTTTCCTATACATCTTTCTCTTTTATACTCCTCTCTTTTGCTTCTTTCTCTCATATACACTTTTTGTATTTCTTTCTTTCTCTCTTGTACTTCTTTTTCTTTTATACTTCTTCTCTCTTTCTCTCTCTCTCTCTCATACTTCTCCCTTGTATTTTGTTTCTATTGTTTACCTTTCTTTCTCTCCCTGATATACTCTCTTTCTCTTGTTTACCCCCCTCTCTCTCTCCTATACTTAATTTTTCTTTTATTTACCCTTAGTTCCTATACTTCTCTCTTTCTTGGGTTTACTTCTCTTTCTTTTTCTTCTATATCTCTCTCTTTCTCTTTCCTATACTTCTCTCCTTCTCTTGTTTACCTCTCTCACTCTCTCTCCTATACTTCTCTTTTTCTCTTGTTTACCCCCTCTCTCTCTCCTATACTTCTCTCTCTCTTGTTTACCTCTCTCTCTCTCTCCTATACTTCTCTCTCTCTTGTTTACCTCTCTCTCTATCACTTTTGTTTACCTCTCTCTCCCCTGTACTTCTCTCTTTTTCTTTCTTACTTCTTTCATTCTGCTATACTTCTCTCTTTCTCTCCTATACTTCTCTCTTTTTTTACCCTCTTTCTCATTCTCTCTCTCCTGTACTTCTCACTTTCTCTTGTTTACCTGTCTCTCTCATTCTCTCTCTTTCTCTTATACTCCTCTCTTTCTCTTGTTTACCTCTCTTTCACACTCTCTCTCTCTCTCATACTTTCTCTTTCTCTAATTTATCTCTCTCTCTTCCCTATACTTTTCTCTTTTTCTTGTTGACCCCTCTCTCTCTCCTTACTTTTCTCTTTCTCTTGTTTACTTCTCTCACTCTTTCTCTCTGATATACTTCTCTCTTTCTTTTGTTTACCTCTTTCTCTCATTCTCTCTCTCCTATTCTTTCTCTTGTTTATTTCTTGCTTCTTCTCTCCTGTAGTGCTTTATATCTTGTATTTCTTCCTCTCTCATCTTCCTTATTTTTGTACACATGTTTACTAATAAAATTTAATCATACAAATACATATATGTAAAACATGCCACTTCAGTGGTAAAAAAAAAACAATATTTAGAATCATCTCATGTCAATGAGGACTTCACAAGTGTAAACAATGGCTTCATCAAATTTGATCCATGCCAAATATTCTTAGTGCACTAAAAAGAACAGTTCTGCTGCTTGTAGATGATATTTTCAACATATGAAGCATCTTGAGAAATAGGTTATTCTTGAAGGTCATTTTGTCAACTAAATTGGGTCATAATACTTAAAGTCACCAAACTCTTTCTAAAATTGTCTGATATGAAGACTTATATATGTTGCTTATAGCCAGACTTGATTCCCTGGCAAATAATCTAAGCAAAGAAACACAAAAAGAGTCAAAATTAATCATGAGCATAGCTTTATATGAATAAACTATTCATTCAACATGACTAATAAAAGTAGGATAACGATATATAACTTTTATTTCACAAGAAATACATAGGAGAAGCCTCAAAGAATTTTAATAAATGGTTATATGAACACAAGGGATCTTTTGAAAAAGCACATTCAATGCCTTGGTTGCTCACTATAAAGAGACTAACCCCAATTTTGATTTAGAAAATGCTACTTTAATTAGAAGAAGAAACAATTTACTAAGATGAAAATGTATTAAAGTGCTTTAATTGCAACATCATTGACAGTAAATTTGTGTCCAATATTTCACCTTTCTTAGAAGATCAGAATGTGGGTTATTTAATAACAAAAGTGATGGAAACATTAGCAAAAAGATAAAGAAAGTAATGTTTATGTTGATATGAGTAAAAATTTGATGAAGAAAGAATCCTGAAATTTTAAATTTAAGTTGAAATCTTTCTTTTTACATATATAGTTTTTTAATATGTGTTTTAGCATAGTAGCATGGCTGAATGGATAGATTTCCAATTAGAAACAGGTGGTGAAAAGTGGATAATTTACAACAATGTGGAATACAAGAAATTGTGGGGCAAGTAAAATGAACAACTACTAACCATAACCAGAAGTAGGAGCATGGCTGAATGGTTAAATTTCCAATCAAATACGAGAGTTGTTCAAAAAGTTCTAAGCCTTACCCTGAAAGAATAGACATAGATAACCATTTTTGTTGTGTCAACACACTACCACTTCTTATAAAAGTAGAAAAACTAATTCAGATTTCTCTCTTAATTTCTGTGCAGGTGAGGCCCATAAAAGGGTGAGAGATGTGTGACAAATCTAAAAATGGACAAAACAGAAGCCTGAGCAGTCATAAATTATCTGCAAAAGAAAGGTACAACACCCAAGGAAATTCATGAAGACATGGGACAGGCAATTGCTGAGGACTCCTGTTGTTGTAGAGTAAAAAAAAAAACCCACAGTAATGACAAAATGGAGTCACAAATCCAACCTTCACTTCTCACCAGCAGAAATGCATGTTCATCCACCAAGCTCAGAAAAAATCGTACTGCCGGTATGCAAAAAAAACAACAGCTTTTATTCAGAAAGCAATTTTTCTGATTGGCCACACTATTCAGGGAAGGAAAGAACATTTGCAAAGATTCTAATACTTAAAGTAGCAGATTTTTGCTAACTACTTTTTCTTTCATCTTTCTTTGGCAGATCGCACACAAAACACAAACTCTTTTTCGAGGTAAGCGATTCTCTCTTTCACTACTTCCTATGCAACTGTAAAGAAGTGGACTGTGAAATTCAAGCAGAGCAAGGAAAGTATAGAAGATGACCCTCAGTTAGGTCATCTAAAACCACAACTACTAGCTAATGCCATTTCCCATATGGTTTTGAATGACAGACATCTTATTGTCCAGCAGATAGCTAAGTCCATAGGCATTAGTCCAGATTGAGTTCATACTGTTTTAACTGAGATCTTGGGGATGAGCAAGATATCTGCAAGATGGGTCCCAAGAATGCTAACACCAGAGCAGAATCTGAAAGTGTTGACATTTTTAGGATGCTTCTGACTTGTTTCCGGGCTGACCCTGAGAATTTCCACTGTAGATTAGTAACACAAGATGAACACCAGGTTCACCATTTCAAACCTGAATCAAAGATTCAAAGCAAACAGTAGTAACACCCTGGTTCTCCACCCCGAAGTTCAAGCAAGCAGTTTCTGTTGGCAAGGTGATGGGTTCTGTTTTTTTTTTATTCTGAGGGCATAATCATGATAGACTATCTACAAAAGGGAAAAACTATTAATGGCCAGTACTATGCATCAAAATTAAGACAACTGAAGGAAGCAATCAAGTTGAAATGCAGAGGGAAGTTGAGAGTTGGTGTGCTCTTGCTCCAGGATAATGTGTCCATTCATACTGCTCAGGTGGCAGTCGCTGAAGCAACCAACTGTGGCTTTGAATTGTTATCCCATTCACCTTATTCACCAGACTTAGCTCCATCTGACTTTTTCCTGTTTCTTAAACTCAAATCCCACCTGTATAGTCACCATTTTGGAAGCAATGATAAGATCATAGGTGCCGTGGAGAAGTTTTTTGGAGGACCAGAATGCCACCTTCTTCTTCCATGATGGGATTGCAATGCTTAATCATAATTGAACCAAATGCATTGATGTCAAGGAAACTATATTGAAAAATAATGAAAGACAATCTTGTTTCTCCAACTCCTTTTGGGTGAGACTTAGAACTTTTTGAATGACCCTCATAAGTACTGTATTCAATGAGACTAACTGAAATCAGTGCCATATTTTCCGGCTTACAAGATGCACTTCTTTTCCTAAAAAGTACCCTGAATAATATGTATTTGTTTTCCAAGACGAATCTAAGGCAATGTCCAAGCTCAAGTAAGCTTGGATGGTCACCTAATTGACTGATAGGGATGTGGATTTATATGCTGTCATTACACTATAATGTTAGCTATCTACCTAATTTGGCCTTTTATATGATGTAAGCTCAGTACTTAGCTGTTACAAGTATTTCCAAGACTATAAACTTTCCAGGAGCCAAGCCATGAACTTAAACATGGTCTGTTTACTAGCAGTGGCGGAAGCCTTTCTGCTCTTGACTAGTATGTCATTGCCATACAAACAAAATCGGACAAGTGATTAATGTAAACAATACGTGGCGCCAGTATGTGAGGGACGCATGGTGAATGTGTTGTTGTATAAGAATGACTTTTTTTTCTTAGAAATTTCTTTCCAATATTAGGGTGCATCTTCTAAGCTGCAGTGTCTTGTAAGCCAGAAAATATGGTAATTGACAAAAAAGCATTTATTTAGAATTATTTAATGGAAAGGACAGGTATTCCATCAGGATAAGGTTAGAGCAGATGGCAGAAGATGATAGGTAAATATTGGTTTCTGAAAATATTGTTTTTTTTATATTTGAATCTATAATTATGTACTTGGTTTGAGGATAGGTAAATACTGATTGTTTATATTTAAGTCTGTAAGCATTTGCTTGGTTCAAGGATAGTTAAATATTGGTAATTTATATTTGAACCTGTAAACATTCCTTTGGATTGGAAATATGTAAATATTGGTCATTTATATTTAAGTCTGTAAGAATTTATTTGCGTCTAGAATAGCTAAACATTGGTTGTTTATATTTGAATCTGTAAGTATTTACTTGGGTTGGAATAGATAAATATTGGCCTTCTACATTTGAATCTAAAAACATTTTATTAGAATTTAATTTGAGAACCACTACTAAAATGTTTTACAAGTTCACATTCTATTCTCTTTTCTGATTTTTGCTCTGACTTCTACTCCTGTTTTTCAATCTGATTCCCAAAGCCTTGATCCTTATCAGAGACAAGGATATATTTTCTGACAAATGTACCGAGACAGTTTGTGGTAATGAATGGCTGCATTTCCTGCGCGATTCACTATCTTTTGAAGCATTAAAGTCTGTTAAAAATGAGAAAAATAATATGCCATTTAAATTTAGAGATGGAAGGATAGTTAACTCATATCTGTTACTTTCCTGCAAAAATTAGCAATTGTTTATGTAATATAAAAACAGAAGTTGTAGAGTGTAAAATTCCACTGTTGTTAAGTAAGTAATCTCTAGTTAAGTGCAGTAGCAGTTATTGACATTGGAAAAGATCATGTAATGATGTTTGGTCAGAAAGTAAACATTCAAAACATATCAATGGGTAGGGTAGCTCTGGATTGAAGTGATCACTTCAGCAACTAGCCGAGGTGTTGGAAGTCTTGGACGACCAGCTAGGGTGTTGCATGATTACATTTGGTTGCCACGATCAAAGATCCCCCCTGACAATTACATTTGGTTGCCATGGCCAGGTGTGAGATTATGCGACAAAATTTGGGCAAAAACATTCAGTCAATTTCTTCTCCTCTGATTTGTTTCTTCTCCTAAGGTTTGTAAATTCTAGTCTATGTTGTTTGCGAATCATGTTTAGACCTGAACACAAAAATATTTTCTTCTGTGCATTCATTTTGATGTCAGTTTTGTTATTCTAGGGTTGGAGACCTTACTTATCAATTAACCCTCATAATTTTGAAGAAAAATAAATTGACTTCCTTTTCATTGCAGTTTCATTGTTCTATGTGGCCTAAAACTTGTTTTATGGGATTGGAGACCTTACTTATCAATAAAACTTCATCATTTTGAAGAGTAAAAATTGCCTTCCTTCCCCAACTCACAAACCATAAATAACTCTGTGGCAATGTAGTAAAGAAAGTAGCCTAGCAAAAACTGACAGGAGACACACCTTAGAAAAGAAACAAACTTGAAAGTGGGTGCCGACAAAATCACCCAATCAAGAAACAGCATTAAGAGTTACTGTGGGCACTCACTATAAAGGCAGTTCATGCTGGAACTTAAACCTCTTTTGATCTACCTAAATGTAGGTAGAAAAAACAAATGTTAATAAGATAGTAAGGGTTACAAAGCACTGCTCAGGGACCTCAACCAGGCTTGACGGTCAAGGGGTTTGGATGTAGTATGCACTGGCCCTGCTGATATCAATAGATAGACATATATAGAATGATATCAACAGGTATATATGAATAGACTTATATCAAAAGATAGGCATGTATACATTGATATCAATAGGCAGTTGAAATAGCTTGGTGTAACCGCAAATTCTATTCTAATATTTTTATTTCTCATACTTCTCATGTCTGGAACTTTACAATTTACAAAATATAACTTCAATCATCATCATCTGTTTCCCCAAACCTGTTATTTTATTGTCTTTTCTCCTGACTAATGTTTTCTCATTCTCTTACACTCCTAGTAACCTGTTACGTCACAGTGGCATTATCACTGTATGATTTAAAAAAAACCCAGACATGTATAGACTGATATCAATAAAAAGAAGTAGTGATAGTATTATTGATAAGAAACTAAAATTCTCTCGCTGTAAATAAGTAAATCTGATTATTTTTATTTATTGCTTATTTTATTTTTCACAGCCATACACACATGTAAGAAAAGAGACATGAAGTTGTTATTTTTTTTAGTCTATAACTTTTTTTCATTGCTCAGCCCATAGTAGAGGTTATCCAGACTGAGTGGGAGGGGAATGTATTATTCCAATATCTTAGTTAAAACTCAATCAAAATTTGCATGTAGTTGTAAATGGCACAAGCACATGTATGCCATTAACGCATAAGAGTCATTTTCATATACAAAGTCTGATAAAATAAAGTACAAGACTGTTGCTAGAGCTAAAGTATGCAGAGTGAATTAGTTTGACACAGACTGACCTTGAACTCTGTGATGACACTAAGTAATAATATTCTTGCTCGCTGCCGTTGTTTGTAGGAGTACTTGGAAGTGTGTAGAGTGTGGTTGTTTTATCACACCATAGAGATTACATCAGTGATTATGGTGTGCGCAGCAGTTTTGGCCAAGAACATTCCCCATGTCCAACGACCATCATATTCCTCAGATCTTGACCTTTGCGACCTTTTCCTCTTTCCAAAAATCAAAT
This sequence comes from Acanthosepion pharaonis, assembly GCA_903632075.3. Taxonomy (NCBI): domain Eukaryota; kingdom Metazoa; phylum Mollusca; class Cephalopoda; order Sepiida; family Sepiidae; genus Acanthosepion; species Acanthosepion pharaonis. The sequence continues at coordinate 256,780 of CAHIKZ030000799.1, forward strand.
CCCATTTGAAAGGAACAAGATTTCAAGACGTTGCGGAAATCCAAGCAAATTTGACGAGACAGTGGCACGCTACTCCAAAAAAGAAGTTTCAGGAATACTTTCATCAATGGAAATGATGCTGTGTGTGGCTTCGGAAGGGGATTACTCCAAAGAAGATTAAATGCCGAATTGATATGTGTTGTAGTTTTCTTTTTATAGTACCAGTCCTGATACATTTTGATACATGTGTGTTGTGGCAGGGAGAGAGTCAGTTCTTTTATAATATAGACTTTGCAAAATCTTAATATTTTTAATTACTTTCATAATTCCTTTCACATTTATAAATCTACCATTCGTCCGTACATAGAATATTGATGCCATATCTGGTCTGCTGCTCTGACTATATATCTCAAGATTCTCGATAACACTACTGGAAATAATGCTGAATAAAAAGACTTCTTGGAAGGAGATTAAATGCCGAATTGATATGTGTTATAGTTTTCTTTTTATAACACCAGTTCTGATGGTTTTTTTATCAGACTTTGTACATTGTATACCTGCATGTTGTGGAAGGGAGGTAATCAATTGATTTTTAGAATTTGCAAAATCTCAATATTTTTAATTATGTGCAACTCCTTGTATATTTATAAATCTAACATTTGTCCATACATTGGATATTGCTGCCATATCTGGTTTGGTGCTCTGACTATCTCAAGATTCTCAATAATATTCAAAGAAGGGTATGTAATGTATTCGATCCTGACCTGGCATCTCCACTTCAGTCACTTTATCATCCACATGACGTGGCTCCCATCTGTCTTTTCTACAAAGAATTTCATGGCAATTGTTCTGATGAGCTTTCCTTTTTGGTGCTTCAATTTGATGAATTTAAGCATGCTACTAGATTGGCAGGTCTCACCGTCTTTACTGTTGAATTAGTGAGATGCAACCATATGTTCTATTTCAGATATTCTCTTTTTGTATTTCTCACCTGTGGAACTCCCTTCCAATTCTTTGCTTTCCTGCCACTGACCAATTTTCAAACATTTAAATGTAACGCCAATCGCAATCATCTGTCTTCCTGAAAGTTGTTCTTTTATTGTTTTCTTTTCTCCTCACTAAATTCTTCTTTTTTTTTTCACTCTCAGTAACCCTTTGCATCTCCATACCCCTTTTGCTTTATTGCCTTGCTTGGGTGAAATGATTAAAAGGAAATTCAAAAAATTGGAAAAAATGGAATTCTTATTTTCTTTTATTAAATTTGCATAAACCTATCTATTAATAGCTACTGTCTGAAGAATTTAGAAACTCATGAAATGGATTGAGGGTGAGGAATTTAAAAACTCTTCCCCCCAAAATTATGGATGCCACAAATGGAATAATATAAGACACTTACTCCGACATGAAATTTTAAATAAATTTACATTTGTTAAAAGTGTTGTATCCTTAAAGAGGTTACAAACAGACAAAGATGGTAGTCGAGTGAAGGAACAGCAACATGTATGTAGATGAAAGAAGAGAGTTTTATTGTAAAAGAGAATACACTACTGAAAGACAGGAAATCGGGTGGCAGGCTAGTAATTCCCAAAGCAAGCCCCCAGATATATCCTGTGCTCACTATATATAGCTACTGATATAGTCAGTCCACATAGGCAATAGGGGGTGTGGGACATTCCATTACAACAAAAAGACATATAAAACAATAATTTTACTGAATACAAAATTTAAAAAACAAATATGCGCAAAATTTTCCTTTGATAGCAGTTTTAAATACAAATCTGGCTTACAGCCACATTATGTTGAGACACTGGTTCTTGTACAATCCCTGAAGTTAAGCAACATCGAGTCTGGTCAGTACCTAGATGGGTGACTACTTGGGAATATCAGATACTGTAAGCTTGGATGTGTGGGTGGTGTAGTGGATAATGGCTCGGAATTTTTAATTGGAGAGCCGAGCTTCAATTCTAGTTGGGATCGTTATATTCACTTACACGCAAATACCCCTGGAAAAAGTATAAATCCACTTCTTCTCCCCCAGCTATGGGTTAATTAGTAAAATGTGTATCATTAAACCATTATTATCTCCGCTGAGTTTCTGGTTTGTATTCTTTTTCGACAATAGTTAATTTTTACCAACTGAAATTCAAAACTGAAGTAGATCTCGAATTTTTCTAATAATTCGAAATCAGGATTAATTCTGTTGCGAGAATAGAAAGTATTATCATTCGTCCCACAAACAATATTTGGCAGATTAGTGTGAGTGTAGGTAAAAAAGTATCAAAACATGGAATTCAAACAAACAATAAATGTATTAGCAAAACACGTGACAGAAGGATAAAAAAGAAACGAAGTTGAAATCATGAACAGTTCAATACAATCCTTAGTCAGTGTCTCTGAATATTTACATGCCTCATGTCTATCAGAACGAAAGGAAACGTGTCCTGCTGCTTCGAAAAGCAAAAGAAAAAGAGGAAGAACCTTTCAAATATGGCGCCGCCTAACTTTCACAAATAAATATAGAAATATAATTATATATCTTTATAAATTTCAAGAATCTTCCTTTCGATTCTTCTTTTCTTTCTTCTGTTTCTTCCCTTTCGTCGTCGTCGACGACTTTTAGTTTTGACTAGCAGCATGGCCCGGCGTTGCCTGTGCTTGATTCACAAATCGTACGACTCATACAGCAATTGCTATCACTTGACTTAAAATATTTTGGCCCTTCCTTGCCTTTAAAGGGGTGCCCTTTGCCGTGCTGATTTTGTTATATGCCTTACTTCTTGCCTACTGCAAATTTTTTCTAAGCTCTATACTAAACATTAAATCTGTTACGAAAAAAGAACTAAACAAAATGAACACAAAACGATCAGCTTTAAAAAAAGGACTCGTAACTGGAAAAACCGAATGAAAAAAAATGTTAACAACAAATACTTTTTCACACCCAACCCAGTTCTCAGAATCAACGTTGAGTTTAAGCAATCGAATGAGCCAATTGGAGTAAAGTGCCATGCAGATTTAAATTTTTCCCACTTGTGACGAATGCAGCTATCGATTTTTTTTGCATGCTATCATGCTAGTTAACATTCGTGTCAGTCAGCTGTTGGCTCTCACGCTGGCCAATAGAATCTTCCTGCCTATTCGTGGCAGCCAGCTATAGGCTCTCACTCTGGCCAGTAGAAAATGGCTACACAAACTACATGAAAACTGCCGTAGAAGCATGAAAAAATCGATTATTTCCACCATCGATGGGAGTTGGGAAATGCAAAGTCGGTGTTGGCCTTCCCGCTAACTTGGAGCATGTGCATGTAAATTTTGGTGCAAATCCGTCGAAAATTGCGACCGTGCATTCGTTACACACACACCCTGCCTTTTATAGATACATAGAGAGATTTATACAGATAGCAGAAACGGTCATTCGCCTGTGGAATCCTAAAATCTTCTTTCTTCTTTTTTTCTCCCCTTTCATGATCGCCAACTTTTAATTTCTCTTAGTCCCAACAAAAATATCCCGATGTTTTAGCGTCTCTAATTTAAATCCAACGTCATTCAATTATCCTTTTTAACTATGAGAAATAAACCCTATTTCCAACACAAATTACATATCCAGACATACCGTATTAAAATATGCCCAAACTTTATTTTAAACCCAATAACAATGTTACAAACATGCCAAAAAAGATTACACAATGCAACATACACCGTTTTAAATAAAAAGTACCGATTGGTTAGAAATTAACATCACCATGTAAAATATTTGACCAATTAGAGAAAACTAAAAACCTATTTTTCTCAAGCCTACTTTTGAGGAGAACTTTCAAGCACACAGATTTAGACTTTCAAGAAAACAGAGATCCGACAGTCTCTACGCCGTGGTTACATATAGCTTCTCCTTCACCCCGACAGAGCGTGCTGAAAGAAACGTATGTCGGTGACTAAAAAACAAACAAAAAACAATGAATGTTTCTATTTATTAAACGCTTCACCATTCAATTATTATTATTTTTTAAATAAGAAAAACAAAACATTAAATTAAAAATGAAGACATTCATTTAGTTGTTTTTTTTTAATTAAAAAAAAAACAACAAACATTTTTTTCTGTAAAAGACAACAGGCCAGTTTTTTCCAACCTGGGCTATATAGCCCACCGGGCGATTTCAACCGTTGGGTGGTCAAATGAATGTAAAATGGTGGGCAATTGGAAATTTTGTTGGATGTTGAGTATTAAAAATGTATTTCAACATATGATACCTTAAAAAAAATTTCAAAGAAGATATGCAAAGAACTTGTATAAAAAACAAACAGGAGACTAAATAGGAATAACTGGGTCACATTCCTAGATAAGTTATAAATATCCTTGCAAACAAGGAATATTAGTATTTTATATAGTTTTAACTAAGGGTCATTAACATTCAAAGTTCTTCAGTATTAGACGTAACAAAAATTAAAAATATTCGCTGAATTTTTATTAGTTGCCAGTAGTTTATATTCTTTTTAATTTTATAATTAGGAACAAAAATTGTTTATTTTTGTCTGTCAACAATTGCAAGGTTAACCCTAACAATAAAATAAATTAATTAACCTTATGCTTGTCCCCAACCTCGTTCGTTCGCGTTTTGATCGCATGGAAAGAGGAGAAAAGAAGACATTATTTGATTTCAGAGAGGAGATGAAAGTAAGAAGAAAGAAGGAAGAGACGATAGACGTAGAGAGAGAGAGAGAGAGAGAGACAGACAGACAGACAGACAGACAGTCAGACAGAGACAGAGAATCAGATTAAGATAAGAACAGATACTACATTTTGATCTCTGCCAAAAGGCCAATATATAACGGCGCCAGTGGTAAAATGCGACATTTTTCGACAGCACGAAAACCAAGTAAGGCAATCGCCAACAAATTCAATTACCATAAATTAAATAAAATAACATTATCTGCTAAATGCTGAATTATTTTAAAATTATTATTAAGAGAAATGTTCGTTTAGACGGGGATTTAGCTAAAAAGAGAGAAATAAGGGAAAATAAAAATGTTTAACGTCTCCTGGATATTATATTATTATCGTAAAACTTGACATGATCAATCATTAATTTAAGAATTAAGATTCATCAGAAAATTAAAACAGGAAAACCGTGAAATTCTCACGGGTTTTTCTATAGTTTTCAATGGTCAGGTTTGCTTTTGTTTGTTCTTTAATATGGTAGTTAATGTTATTTGTTACTTCTCTTTGGTATCTTTTACTACATTATAAATTCAGTTTACGAACTAGTAACAAACTTTTACCAACAAGGCTGAATTTTTGTACGGTTACTATCAGATACACGTACGGACGAAAGAGTTAACTGTTTTTTTTCTTTATGTATTTTTTAGATAGTGAAAAAAAATTAATTTGTATTGAAAGGTGTTATACTTAAATGACGTCATGTTTATTATTATTATTTGTGTATTTTATGTTTCCTGTTTTGTAGCCTGTAGAGCCGGGTCCAAACTATGGTATTTAGACCCTATAGGAAAATTGTCATGTAATTGATAGCACTTAGTATATGGGATGTTCTTAGTAGGGCGATCTTCTGGGCAACCTGTACGTTGATGTTACCTGGGACAGTAAAATTGTTCATCCCTTTTCTCACGAGGCCCAGATTATTATTGTTGTGTTTTTTTTTTGTTTTTTTTTTCCTCCTTTGATTTCGGTTGTATACACATTTCCCTCCGGGTCCCGACCTAAGATCAGAAATGACTTCAAGGTATATTCTACTGAGCATTTTTATTAAAAAAAAAACAACAAAAAAACAAAAACCCTCTAAGCTCACACACATTTTTCATAGATAAAGCTCTTTGTAATGTGTGAGCTGTAATGGTAAGAACAATTTTTTGTATTTCTTTATTGGCATGGCCGACCAGGAATCCCTTTAATGAGTTTATCGGAAATTTTTCTAAACAATCCGAGGGCTCCAACTAAAACTGGAATTATTGATGTCCTCATGTGCCACATATTTTAGATTTCCAATTCAATAATCCTTGTATTTTGATTGTTTTTTTTTTTAGAAGATCTTCAAAGATACATTATAATCTACCGGGACTGGCATATCAATAAGAAAGCACATTCTGTTCTTATGGTCTTTGATGACAATGTCTGGCCAATTAGCTTTGATCGTTTTGTGTATTGTAAAGTCCCATATAGAATTGTTACATGTCCTATCTCTGTAACCGGGTCTGGGTGGTGTTCATTCTTGCAGGTTCCTTCCCGTCAAAGTGGCATATTTTCCAGTGCAGATATTGGCTCGCTCTATTATACTGAGTTTTACATTCAGTTGGTGCTAGAACTGTGCAACCTAATACAAGAAGGTCAAATTTTTTTCTGGATATTTATCACAGAATCTGCATTTCGTGCTAACGCATTTTTTGTAATTTGTACTAATGTTACGGTCAACGCCGGGTAGCCCTGCTAGTAGAATAGAACGTAAGTATTATTTATACTAGCCTGGAGAACTTTGACTGACTCAGCATACCTGCAGGGATAATTAAAGAAAAATAAGTAAAAGTCCCATATCAGTGAAAATGGACGTCAGCGATTTTTTTAGATCTTTTAAATTCATAAACTGTATGGTATTTTCAAATAAAGTACTATAAAAAGCAAATATAAAAAGATGTATATCTGAATAAAGTACTTAATTTATTTGCTCATTTGGGCTTTAAAACATCAGAAAGGATACAAAAGTGAGTTGACAAAGAAGATAAAAAGTCGAATATATCTCTTCCTTTGCCCACTCATTTTTACTTTGAAGTAGAAATCTGGTCGGTACGATATTTTATTTTTATAGCCTTACCACTTCAAATTTTTGTAGCCCATATATCCCTGACTCTGACCCCCGCTAAAAATATTTTTGAGCATAGAAAAGAACAAGCCCCTTTGTGAGTGTACACTACTTTGAGTTTAATTTAGAGATCATGTTAAAATATTTCTTTAGTTTTTTTTGTTTTTTTTTTTAAATCAAAATTGGTGCGATTTTAAAGAAAATGATTAATTTAATTAATTTTTTTTTTTCCCGTGGCCGGTAATAATGTCACGATTTTGGCTATGAAAAAAGGGTCACGGTTATAATAGCCGATAATAGTCATCTATTTCTGTCGGGTACTTCAAGAGTTTATGGGTCTGCTGTGTTTGCAACAGAAATCCATAGTAAACCTCTAAAAACGTTTTCTAATAATGCTAGGGTCACGTATTCGATATATTTCATAGTTAGAGAGTCCTAGTATCCCATAAGACCCGATTTTAAGAAGGTGTTTTTTAAAGTTTGCACCCAAAATAATAGTAATACTCTCCTAAAAATGTATTTCTGGCACCTATGCTACAAAAATCCATTTTTATATTTTCATAATGTTTTTAGCCTAGTTTGGGGGTTAACTATTTACCCATAGTTGGGACCCCGGGTCAGGTTGCACCTGGGAACAACTGCAATTAAGAGGTGGTTACCTCAAAACCTCCCGATCAGAGGCCTTGCTGCCGGATATAGTTTATTGTCATAACTGGGACGTGCATCTTCTGTGAAAAATGTCCTTTCAAGCATTGTTTTTTTTTTAAACAATTTTTTTTTTTATTATTGATTTTGTAGTTACTTTCGTCATTAATTTTAGTTACCTTTTTTATTCCAAATTTATTCAAGATGAAAACCCAGTCTAGCAGTGAGTAAAAGAATCCACTTAAGAAAAAAAAAGTGGGAAAAAAAAGAAGGAAACAGGTTAATGTTAGCACTATTTTTGCCTCTTTAATAAACTTTATTTTTAGCAATAACCCCCTACACGAACGTTAGTACCTTAGTACACACTAAACCTGACGACAGTGTAAATAGTGGAAATCTCCGATCTCAGTGCTTTTGTGAAACAATAGTTGGATTCAGTGAAAAATATTTTTTACACCACCTGTCATAAAAAAATTATTGACTGGTAAGCGTGGTTTAAAATTTTACTACAATGAGTAGATACCAAACATATCACTCGCAAAAAAACAAGTTACGACTTTTTTTTCTGTGACTTTTTTTCTTGTACTCTTCTTGTTCTTTTTGAATCAGGGAAGTTTGGTAAATGCTTAAGTGCTTCAACCACTAAGCTACAAGAATTGGATAGTTTGCAGAAGACTATATCATCACTACATTTGCAAGTCATTTACAAACATTGGAATGCGTTTAAAAAGTTACATTTGGTTCTGTAAGAAGTGTAAAGTCAAGTTCTTGTAGTATCGTGGTTACAATAATAATTGGACATACAATCGACCTTCTTTTTTATTTTTGATTTCGTACTGTCTACTCATTGTCATAAATTTACGGCCTGAATAAAAATGTGATAAAAATCAAATAATACCAAAGTAAATACTAGTAAAAAAAATGATAATGATTGACAATGCTTCATTTAAAAGTAAAGATGAAAGTTAATACTAGTCAAAAAAATAAGTATGCTTGACAATATTAATACCAATCCCAAATTAATAATAATGGTGACAATTGTGACAATTACTAGTCAAAAATTATTGATAATGTTTGACAATGCTTCATCTTATAAAAAATAAAGATGAAAAGAAATACTAGTCAAAATGAATAATAATGGCTGACAATAGTTTCTCTAATAAAAAGTGAAGATGAAAGTAAATCCTAGTCAAAAATTAATAATAATGGCTAACAATGCTTCATCTAATAAAAAATGAAGAGGAAAGTAAATCCTAGTAAAAAATTAATAATAATAATTGACAATGCTTTAGTGAATAAGAAATGAAGACGAAAGTAAATACTAGTCAAATATGAATAATAATGGTTGACAATGCAATGCTTCATTTACAAACTAAAATAAAAATGTGACTTAATAATGGCTTGTGTAAAAACGAGAAGAAAATGCTTTTTCTTTGTTCATTTGTAAATTCGTTTTTAACTAAAGAAGTTGAGACTAACAGATATATTTTAATATTTAGTCAAAATGTTTATTTCATAGTGCTTATGTACCGAGAAATCAAACGCTAATTAAAATACCCTCCTCATTTGAATTATTTAAATATTATATAATTTGCATTTTCTTTACATTATTTTTTTTTTATTTTATTTTTGTGTGTATGAGAAGAAAGGAAATAATATAAAACGCAAGGTGAATTCAAATATCGCCTTTGTTAGGACTGTTATTTTATTAACCTTTTAAAAGGAAGCCATTTCTTTTCAAATAGCCTGTGTATGTTCATCTCACCATCATCAAATTTACTTTCTTCTGTCTGATTCGTTTTATTTACTAAATTATTTTTATAGAAAAAATTAAAATAATTTTTTCAAATATATTTATCAATTTTCTGTACTGAAATTCAAATAATAAAATACGTTTAATTTATGCAATAAATCTTCGTTTTGAAAGAAATGAATTCAAAGTTGTTAATTTTCTTCATTTTTTAAAAAATTCTGAACTTATGACCTCCCATTTTTTCCTTTATTGAAACCAGAATAGTAAATATAAAGGTATTCATTAATCACCCTAATTTTAAATTGACACCCTACAGTACACACATTTCTCTGAACTCACCGAGGGTCAAATACATTTCAGCTGGCTATGAAATATATTTTCATGAATTTTGAATAGACCTTTCTGGAGTAGATATATTTGCATTTCTGAACTCTAACCCAAAGAATAAAAAATATTCAAATTGAGTGGAAATGCAGAATAGGCAATGCGAAAAGAAATATTTATATATATATTTCTATAGATTAAGCATTTCTTCTGTGTCCTTTCAGAACATGAACAATCATGGCTCTCCACAACCTTCTATTCATTGTAGCCTTTCCAGATCACGAATATCATATTTTTGTGCTCCCCCCCGTTAGTTCGCACGACCGTTCCCTGCCAATACACCATAAATAATGGAATACCGTAATTCCCTATGCATAATACGCAATTTTTTCTAAAAAAAATAATAAGCAAAATTAGGGGCGCGTATTATGCACAGCTACAAAAAATATTTTAAAAATTGCCGTTTCATAGGTCGATTTCAGTTGCCAAATGACTACTCACCACTTTGACACTAACATTCGGGGATTGCGACCTCATAAGGATGACAAATACAATCATGTACCTAACAATACTTACAAATGCAAAATAAAATAACAATTATCATAAAACTAAATTAGAATAATAATATTCTGTGTTTAAAAGCATTTTTAATCAGAGTAGGAAACGCTGGTCGTAATGAAATTGGAGAGGTACAATAGGGGTTGATTATCAAACAAGGGGTGCGTATTAGAAGCATTTTCCCACACTTTCAGCACAATTTTAGGGGTGTGTATTATACATAGGGAACTACGGTATTCTGTTTTGATTGCTGGAAAGAGGGGAAAAGACATTACCGAGTTTCAGTGAGAAAATGAATGACAGAAAGGAAAAATTTGGGGATAGAAGTGTTTAACGGCTGTTTCAATGAAATTGAAAAAGTTGTCAATTTCAAATCTTTTCATTTCTACCCACTTCTAACGACCGTCATAAATATATACGATTATTATTATTGCAATGTTTTGTTAAAGTTGTTAAGCTCAAATATTCAATAATGCGACAGGGGACCTTTTACGGATAATTTTATTGTCGTAGAATTCGCCGTGAGCTTATATTCAATTTAACTGAATTTTTCACGGGTTAAAACGAGTAATAAATAAATAAAGATATTTTATAAAAGGGAATATGTGGTTCAGATTGTAAATTGATTGTAATTGCAACCTCCCCCCCCAAGCCAAAAACAAAATAGGCTCAAACCATTAAAATTAAATAAATATTATTATTTTTTTTTAAATCCATATGGAGTGTTTTTAAAAAATATACTTCTATGCGCCATGTCCCTTCAGGACTTAGGTGATTATGGCTCTCCACAATTTCCTGTCCATTGTTGCTAGTAATAGATTTTGTCTTTTTGTTATCTCTGCTAAATCTTATTCCCCTTTTATTTACTAAAGCTAGTTAGGCTGGTTATGCATTGTTTTCCTCTGTCCCTCTTGCCTTCAATCTGTCCTGTGCGTATCAAATTTTCTAAGCCTTCTTTCCCCATGTGTCATAGAAATCTCTATTCTCTCCTTCTGGTGTTAAGTATAAGTGTCCTTTTTTCTTTTTAATTCTTATGAACTCACGTGGTATGACCATATTTTGTTTTGCCTTTCAGGAGGGAGAAATTTGCAACAAATGTCCTTAGAAAACTGGACCCCCTATTAACTTAAGTAATAATAGTAAAATTATATTCGTAGTCTGAAGTGATTATTATAGTAATATAGGGAAAAATTGTACAATTTCACTGCTGCTTGGATTCTTTTAATCTCAGTTGGATATCGGTTATAAAAAAACAAAAAAACACAATTTTTACAAATTAAGCGATTTTCATTAAACAATTTATTAACAATTTGATTTATCGTAGAGAAAATTTGGAGCGTGATAAATTGGTGTTAGTTACTTATGTGATCTACGCGTACTAACCCCGAACTCTACCGGAGTGGGGGCAAATCTGATTAGGTCCCACGGGCAGTACTTTGCGACCCTCGTTACCTTATCAACATTTGCTTTTTTTTCTACCTACGGGGTGGTCCGAAAGTCTTGTCATCCCCCCGCCTTATTAAACAAAATTATGAGAATAATAGAAGAACAAGTATACAAAGCACATGTACTGGGTTCAGTTTATTTACTTTCATTGACGCTGTCACACATTGGAAGGTTTATGAAACAGCCACGTCCTGTGTGATATTTTACGAAGCTGTGCTTTGTTGATTGTTGCAAAGGCTTTCCGAACGAAAAGCTAAGAGACAAAAAAAATTTCGTTAGAAACAAAACAAAAAAGTGTACTTGGTTTGTTTTGCGGCATATCAACGGCAATGGGTTATTTCATGCCGACAAGATTTTCATTGCTGGTAATATTTTTTACCAAAAATGTATTGCTCGTACTTTCCTTCAAAACAAAACTGTATTGCGGGTAATATTTTTTCCTTAAAAAATGTATTGTTGGTAATATTTATTTTCTTCAAAACTCTATTGCTGGTAAGTGGTAAGACATAAAATATAAAGTTTTTAAAACATTTTCTAAAAACAGAATTGTGATGATGTGGGGGCATCATACATGTGGGGACTTAGCATAAGCCACTTTTAAGACCCTAGCCGTAGCCCGTAACAAAGAACAAACCCCAAGTACTACATGTTTTTGCGTTTTTTTTTTTTGTTTGTTTTTTTCTTTTAGAATGAATATGTACAATTCTGCCAATTTTTACCATAAAAATGTACTGTTATATGTTTTAACTTACTTAAATAACAGGAAAATAATACAAGAATATTTTAAATATGTTCTATCGAAAAAATACGCGAATTGAGGGAATTCTCAGCGAATAATTTGTACATATCTTCTTCAGAAAAACACGCGAATATTCGGGGTTTCCGCGAATAATAAGTACATATGTACTAAAGAAAGATCCGTGAATGTGTCAAGCCGCGAATACTGAAACGCGAATAGGCGGGGACTCATTGTACATTTTAATGTATAGAATTGTCTCACCTCATAGATCACATACTTTCTTTAGTGATGCGTTGTTCTGTTAGATTAGACTCGGAAGGTAAATAAATTTAAAAGTTATTATATTACCGATAAATTTAATGCATATCTTTGTCAACAAACAACAAATTCAATGGATAATTGCAAAATGAAACCAAAAAAAGAGAAAAAATTTGATAGTTGGGACGTGGAAAATATTTTAAGTTGAGATGAACTTGAGATTAAATTACAGGGGTCATACTGAGTTCTGACCTAAACCAAGTGAATTTGGGCTACTGGATACGAAGTAAGTAGATAATGACCTAAGGATAAAATCAGGGAGTGGTATTAGTGAAGTTTCTTTAGTACTACTATTAAGGTTAATCTGGTAAATTATAAATATCTGCTGGAATAACAGTAACTGTTCTATTCACCAGGGCCGGCGCTAGGGTCTCGGTTGCCACCCCGAAACTTTGATACGTGCCCCACCCCACCTCTACTACATGTCGATTTCAAGTTTCTCAACCGAGGGTGGGAGCCACAAACCATCGAGAGAAAATTGGGTGGGGAAGGGTAGCGCTTTTGTAAAATTACCAAAAATCAAGGAATTATCCAATTTAAATGAAAATTTCAGTATATATCCATTAATTATTTACTTTTGTAATGAACAGGTTTTTTTCATAAAAAAAAAAAACTCTGAGAAAATATTATTTTTGTAATAACCACCAATATTTTCACGACTAAATTTTACTCGAAATAATATTGAAGTCGCAAATTTTTACCTTTCCATAAAGATTAATCGCCGACGCATCTTCGCTGAAAAAAAAAGTTTACAAAGATTCCAACACAACACAAACGGGATTGTCTTAAAAATTTGTTTTAAAAACAGTATTTCAGTTTTCTGTAAATTTTTTCATGTGTTGAGAACTTTAAACATTTTTATTTTTTAAGCGATCATTTTCTCAGTTTTATCTTTCTAGAAATTTAAAAAAATAGGGACTAGAAATTTTTATCTTAATTACGAGCCGTAGACTTCTGGTTAGTATTACTATTAGTAAAAAAATCAGAGATTTTCCTTAGTGGATGATCTCGGAATAAAAAATGATTTTACCGAGATATATTACCCTCTTAATTGATTTAAAAGAACTTTTCAGAAAGAAAATTACAATTTAAAAAAATAAGCGCTACAGAAATTAGTACTTGCCCCCCCCCACACACACTCCCCAGTAGGCATGGATCTTCTTACGCGGTTGAGACGTTCGGGGTAGTAAGCACTGACTCTATCGATTATCATAGTTGATGACTGACAATATAACATGGGCAGAAAAAAAGTAAAACGTATAAAAAGCAAAAAAAAAAAAAAACGCTGGGGCTCCAAACTCGTCGGGGGTTCCTGCGTAGTAACGCACCTCACCGACCATGCACATACACGATGTATATGATGGCTGACAATGTTACGTCAGTTTAAAAATAATTTAAAAAAATGTCGGATGGCCATAAAACAATGCCGAAAAAATGCCAGATACCACAACGGGTCCCCCCAAAACGCGCCCCGGGGGTAAGACACGCCGGCCATGCACACATCCATAGCAGCACATATCTAGTATATTGGTCATAAAAAATAGGGAGACATTTGCAGGGAAATAATTTTGTAGATTTAAAAAATTCACCGTGCTTCCCACAAGACGCGACATTTAAAAAGTGTCCTTAGAAATATAAATGAAAAAGACAATGTTAAACTGGGGTTTGTTGGTTTCATTGTTATTGGAATCTTTTCTGGTAATTGAATTCACTCCAAATCATGTAAAGTTACTTATCGGAAATATTAAATTCACCCCAAGAAATTATAAAATTTAAATCAAAGTGTGTTTTTTTTTTTTAATTTAATTTTTGACACTCTTTTGAAATAAATTTAAAATCAAAATTTGTTCAGCTTGACTCGTATTAACTCCAACCCTCAGAATGAAAAATTTACAAAAAATCAGGGAGTCATTCACATTTCGTAAGTGCGGATGATGTTCGAGGTACTTTGAAGGAATTTTTTTACAATTTAAAAAAAAAAAGAAAAATTGTTTTTGGCATGTTTATTGGGGTGGGTACGAACAGAAATAGCGCACCCGAATCACCCACATTTGGGGCGATCGCAAAGGTGAACCCAACCGGGGTGGAAATGGAAGGGCCTCGCTCTGGGAGAATTTGGTGTGAATTTTACTAAATATGAATTCTTAACAGAAGAGATCCTGTTATCTTCTCATTTTAAAGTAGGTACCTCTACTAATTCGGTAAACCTAAGTTTTAAAATGAATTTTCATAAATGAAAAATCTTTCTTGAAGCTTTCATTTTAGTTTTAACTAGCAGCTACACCCAGCTGATCGATCAGAAAAAGCGTTCAATTAGAATGGAGCAAAAACAGCATCATGTTTAGATGTAACAGAGTCTATCTTAAATTACTTTAAAGTACTTTCATTAAAATAACATTTTGAATTAATGCCGTTACTGATATAACAGAAGTAGTCTGTATTTATTCAATCAAAGTTAGCTGAGGACATGAAGAGGTAAAACTGGCAATATGAAGCCCCACTTCAGACCACAATTATTTTAGGGTTCTTGAAATTCAATTGTTAGTGTGTTACCAGGGATGTAAAAGCGGATACATTTATAAAGCAATTGTTAAGTTTGATAAAAACTGGTTGAAATATCAACGAAAAATAAGAAAGAAACCAACAAAAATCGCCATTTTTCGCTATTTACGAGGTTTTTCACTATGGCTGGACTCAATTATCAAGTTAATTGTGGTTTATTGTAGTTTCTTTTCCGTGTCTGCTATCAGCACTGTGTCATCTGCGCATCTTATATTGTGGCCGGTACGATTTCTATTTCTCTCGCTGTATAGGTGAGAAGACACATCTTTGTCTTACACTCCATTTTATTTTTGTATATCTGCTGAACTCATTTTTTATCTGTATGCAGCGGTTTACTGCCAGTAGATATTTTTGATTATTCTGATGTCCTTCCCGAATATGTCAATGTGGCTGAGCAGCTCTAACAGATCATTGTGGTGCACTTTGTTGAATGCCTTTGCGTTTTCTATAAAACACAGCTATACATTCTTCTGCTTTTGTCTTGCTCTTTCTGATAACATTTTGAGCATAAATATCGCGTTCCTCGTTCCGGTGTCTTTGACGAACCCGCACTGTTATTGTCCTTTCTCTGGCCTGATTCGGCTGTGCGCTCTATTCATCATATTTTGTTATGTGGTTCATTAGGCCGATTGTTCGGTGGAATTCGCACTCATTTACGTCTAGTTTCTTAGGCAGTGCTATGAAAATAGATCTGTTTAGGACTTCTGGTATATCACCACTGTTGTAGATTTCATTTCTTTAACCTTTTCTATGCACAAATTGTCTAAAGCTACCAGCACCTCTATTACAATTCCGTCTGGCCTTGCTGCTTTGTTTCTGTTCAATTTAGTCATTGCAGCTTCCATTTCGGCTTTTAATATTTCCGGCCCGTCGGTATTTCTGTTTTTTTGCCGGTTGTTCCTTTTCGCCGTGGAAGAGATCTCCAATGCATTCGTCCCATCGCTGAGGTATTTATTCTTTCTCTAATATATGTGTTCCGTCCTTGGATTTTATGCAGCTTGTTGATGAGCATATATTTTGTTCTCTTAGTTCCCTTATTTTTTTTATCCATATCTCCTTTATTTATGACACTCATTCTCACTGCTTCTGCACATATTTCGTTCATCCATTCTTCTTTAGCCTGTCTGCATTTTATTGTGTAGTATTCTGTATTCCGTTCCATGTCTTTGCATTTTTTTTCTGTCACTTTTGCATCATGTCGAGAATCTCATTTGTGATCCATTCGTTTATTCGTCTTCATTTTCCTTTGCGATGATGTCGTTTGCTGATGCTACTAAAGCTTCTCTTAGTGTGTTCCATTTCGAGTTACCAATTCCATATCTTCTTTTCACACTGTCCATATATTTTTCCTTCAGGTCCGGGTCGCTCAGGAGTCTGTTGTATTGCAATTTGGATGCTGCGTTAGGATTCTTCAATTTCCGTAGTTTCATTCTTAGTTTACGTATAACAGGGGGGCGGTGGCTTCCACAGTCGGCACTTTATCAGTGAAAAACTGTATTCCTGAATCTCCTGTTGATAGTTATATGGTCGATTTAGTTTTAGTTTCTCCTCTTGGGCTAATCCATGTCCATAATCGTCTTGATAACTTAGTGATAAGAAATATTGCCAGATTAAAAATAAAATACAATAATTCCCTATATATATGTGTGTGTGTATATATATATATATATATATATATATATATATATATATATATGTGTGTGTATGTGTGTATTGATTTCATTCTACGTGGAATGGAATTAAATAAGTTTTGAATTGTTTTCAGTGGAATTTTATCCCATTCTTCAATCAAAATCTCAGAAAGTTGTTTCAGCGACGATGGGGGATGAAATCTGTCCCTGACTCTTTGCTCTATAACTCCCCATTCAATTACGCTGAAATAAGGTGATTGTTCTGGCTATGGAAGATATTTAATTGCGCTATAATGCTCATCAAACCATCATTTCACTGTTTTTGCAGTGTATATGGGTGTATTATCATCTTGGAATATAGCACTTTCTGGCAACAGTAGGGTAGCCATTGTAAAAACCTTGTATTTGAAAATGTCGAGATATTTATCTGCAGTAATTCTAACATTAAGAGTGATAATATGATCAGAAGAATACCAGAAAATTGCCGCCTAAATCATTACTGAGCCACCGCCATGTTTCACTGTCGGGACAATACAACCCGGCTCATAGGCTTCACGTGGCCGTGTTCTCCAGACATAACGACGCCCATTTGTAGAAAATAACGTGAAAGAAGACTCATCAGACCAAATAAGATTTTTCCATTCCTCGTGTGTCCAATTTTTGCGATCATCACACCATTCTTTTTTCGCAACATGGCATTCGACTTTGTGATCAGAGGTTTAGGAATCGCATCCCTTCCGTGGATATCAACTTTGTGGAGCACCCGACGTACTGTGCATGTAGAAACTCTATTGGTTAGGCGAATGAGTTCTCATGTCACTTTTGCTGCAGTGGTTCGACTTTGTGATCAGAGGTTTAGGAATCGCAGCCCTTCCGTTGATACCAACTTTGTGGAATGTGGAAGTATTCGTATGTTTTTCTTGTACACGTCGATGGTCACTATAAAGTTGTGGAAGTATATTCACTCACACCATTTGGTCATTAAAATTGGGCTTGTGTTCACGAGGAAAAACAGTGCAAACAAACGTATCAAACGTAACAATAAATAAACGTGGTAAATTGTATGGTAATTTCATACAATTTTATTTATGTATTGGTGTGTATGTTTTACGTTACAACTGTGATAATGTTCATGCTATAAAAGTGAGTAAGTCACTCCGTAATATCACAAGTCCTATCACGGAGGAAACTTACACACCTGTTGTCATCCCGACAGTTCTTGGGCGAAGAGATTGAATCTTACGTTTTTTGATATGATGTATGTACTTCTGGCAGGAACAGTCCCTGTTGCATGCTGGGAGCAATTTTATTATTATTTATTTATTTTCATTTATTTTAAACAAGGTTTAAATTTTATTTATAATTTTCATCATTATTATTATTTTATATTTTATTTTTATTTATAATAATAACAATGTTCCTCCTGGAGCACCCGATATACTGTGCGTGTAGAAACTGTATTGGTTAAGTGGGTAATGAGTTCTGATGTCACTTTTGTTGCAATAGTTTTATGCTTTTTTGCCACAATTCGTTTTAAAAATCATTACTTTCCTTCAGTCAACTTTTCTATTTTTTCAAGCTGTTCACATTATTTTGTCTAATCCCTGTGTGTGTGTGTGTGTGTGTGTGTGTGTGTAATTGCCATATATATTATATGGTGCTCGGTAAAAATGGCAACGGAAAAAATGGCAGCGGTAAAAATGGCAACGGTAAAAATAGCAAAAGTGGATAAATAGGAAAAAAGGCAAAAGTGGATAAATAGGAAAAAATGGCAATTCGACAACAGAAAATTATGACCGTTCCAGAAGGATGGGTCTAAGCTCCTATCCATCTAGTTTAAAATAGGGCTAAGTCCCCCACTCAATATTTTAAAATACATATTTTTAAATAGATATTTACTCTAGTGGGTGGGGGGTAGCTAAGCTCCTTCTCCTCTTGTTTTAAATAGGGGCTAAGTTCCCGCTCCTAGTATTAAAAACATTTTTTTTTTAAATTTTCGATGTCGATTTTTAGAAGTTTTATGGGGGGGGGGGCGCTAGGTTCCTGCTCCTAATTGCAGGAAAAGCACAAATCGTAGCGTGTTTAAGTGAATTTGATGACTATAATTAATTTTATAATTGATAGCTGACATTAGGATTATATATATATGTATATATATATATATATATATATAATAAGTGTATTAATGTTTTATATATATATATATAATAAGTGTATTAATGTTTTATATATATATATATAATAAGTGTATTAATGTTTTATATATATATATAAAATAAGTGTATTATATATATATATATATATATATATATATATATATATATATATATTAGTGTTGGGACGATTAATCGCAATCGGGGAATCGGAAAAATCGCAAAGGCGAAGGTTAGGAATCCCATTTACAGATTTCGTATTGACTCTCAGAGTCTAATTTAATTATTTTATTGGTAAATTATGGTAAACGAAGTAAATATTCTAGAGTTCACTTAGCCTATTCCTCAGCAAACCTTTTGAATTTCTATTCACACCTATTTGCTAAATGCCTATATGACGCCTCTCAGAGACTTCACACTTGAGTATTAAAAGATTGAAAACGCATCAGACAAGATTTTAAATTTTACTGGCACCAGTCTGACCCTATCGTTGTCTGATAGCCACTGAAATAATTAATGTTTTACTGGTTTTTTTTTTCGGTTTCATCAAGTGGATCTATAATTGTTTTTTCCCAATGTTTTTCAGGGTGTTCAGACGTAATCGCCTAAAAAGTAAAATCTCATGGGAGGGGGGGGAGCTTTAACTGAATATTCTTTTTAATTTGACAAACTTCTCATGTTTTTCCATTATGTATTGTATCCAAGATTTTAATAAACTCATTGTGAGATATTCATCTATATTTTTTTTCCTTTTGCCATTTTTTTTATTTATCCACTTTTGCCACTTTTACCTATTTACCCACTTTTGCCATTTTTACCGTTGCCATTTTTACGCTGCCATTTTTTCCGTTGCCATTTTTACCACTGCCATTTTACCTAAATTCATATTATATATATATATATATATATATATATATATATATAATATATATATATATATATATATATATATATATATATATATATATATATATATATATACATGTCGATATAATTGCTATAGATATATATTATATGTATGTCTATATAATTGCTATATATTATATATATGTATGTAATTATATATATATATATTATATAATTGCTATATATATATATATATATATATATATATATAAAAATTTGAACATAGAAGTCAACACTTAGAGGCGTTTCATAATAGACACAATGAAACAGACGGTCGCCTCTAAGTGTTGACTTCTATGTTCACTTTTATATTTACACACGCTCTATCTCTGGTATTGGGCACTTTATCCCATAAATATAGCACACCCTAAAATATTTTCTTGGCATTACTCTGACTCAGTCTTTTCTCTCACTTTCACTCTCTGTAACCTCCTGCGTACTCGTGGCACACCCGCCTTGCTTGGGGTGAAATGCTTAAAAAGAAATAGTTTCACGTCTTAGAGTGATAATGTGTGTGTGTGCGTAACTTTTATCAAGTTTCTTAAGTTCATTATCTTTCTATATTATGACTTAAAGGATCTCTTCACTCTTCAGTGTCTGTGCTGACAGGATATGAAATTGTTTTTGTCATGTCAAGTTAACAGAAGTGCTGTCTCTCAGGAAATTTAGCCAATCAAATTAAACTATTTGAATTTGAATTGTCGGTAATTGTCTATTCATTTTATTTTCGACAGCATTTGAAGTCCTTTATTTAGTCATACGGAAATAAAAATTTTTTATTGCTCTTTTTGTTTTTATTTTGCAATAAAAAACTAAATAAAAAAATAGAATTTTTTGTTTAATAAATAAAATCTGCAAGGAAAAGGGAAAAATGCAATGAAAATTGCAAATATTAAAACTCGTTAAAAAATTTAACTTTTACAAAGACATTTGGAAAAACTTTTCTTATACGCAATTTTTTTTCTTAAATATTCGGTTTATTATAACAATGATAACAGAATTTAATATATGTATGACTTTATAGCAACAGTGTTACCAATATTTAACTTTAGCTAGGAAAGCTGGGATTAAGGACAATGCGTGGACGCAATGCAATTTATATTTGACGTGAATAGCACATAGTATAAAAAAACAAAATTGAATGTAATGATTTCAAAACATAACAATTGAATTTATTAAGTATTTGATGTACAAGCATGTAAACTGAAAGCTTAGACAGAGTTGTGTGTCTTAGATTAGGTAATATTTGTACCTAAGCTAATAAAGAAGAAGTTGATTATTAAACTGTAGAAGAATGAGTTGTTGCATGTTTGAAATTTTGTATTGTACAAGTTGGTAAAAGTTCAGAAGAGATTTTAGAGTTCGTACCTGCGTGAATGTTGGTAATGGTCTTTAACATCTGACTATATTAGTCAAGACGGGAGTTCTTGAAGATTACATCTTGGCAGCAAGGAGAAATATGAATGAAAAGAAACACGAGGGAGCTTACACGTGTTTTGTTTTTATAAGATCGTGTATCACGTGGGAGGCTCAGAGCATATTGAGAACTGACCAATCAGCGATCTAGTTTTGAGTAGATTAACCAATGAATGCTTGTCTATGTACTGTGTTTATGTAATGTGGTGGTGGTTAGCACAACTTAAAATAAATATTCAATAAGTTACACTCGTAAATTTAAACTTGTACAAGGCCAAATGAACGAAAATAGGTGGGAATTTTAAGAAGACTGTGTTGCGTCAATCATCAATTGCAGCTGATGTATTTTCTCGAAGAATACAGATAAAAAAAATATAGAACCAGGAATAATTCCATCGTCTCGTCAATTCAAACCTTCACGACAAGGACCCGCCATGCCACTTACATAGTAGCAAATCACCCACATTCCCTCCGTATTCCATCATTGAGAATGTAAGTTCCACTCGAGCAGCTTCTTCCCATGAACCGCTGCTCTGTGGAAACGACTCCCAAGAAGATGTTTCCCCACTCACTACAATCTTAACCTGTTCAAGACTAGGGTTAACCGTTATATTTTACTCCTATATGCACAAATTGCTTCCCTCTACCACGAGTAGCTCCCGGGCCTTGTAAAGGGTGAATCTTACTGCAAAAAATTAATTTAAATATCAATTGTAATAGTTTTTAGAATCTTGTAAATATAAAATTATTCTTGTAAATAAATAATCTAATAAATAAATAGCAAAACATCGACTAATTACCAATTGAATCGAACTTTATAAAATGGTAACTAATAAGGATTTCTTTATAGTTGGTTCACATATTTTCATAATTTAGTAAATGTTTATAAATTTATGAGTAAGAAATTGCTTCCATATTTATTTCTTTATAAATTAGTAAATGATAAATATTGTATTCCCCACCGTCCAACCTGTCTCCCACAAGGGGGGGGGATGCAGCAAGCCTCTGGCTGTTCTATCGCTACTTTCACCGAATTGGCCCCGTCAATTCAAACCTTCATGGCAAGGACCCGCCATGCCACTTACATATGCTCTGTGGAACCGACTCCCAACAGGATGTTTCCCCGATCACTACAATCTTAACCTGCTTTCTTTCCATTAACTGTTACTTTTTACTCCTATCTGCACTAATTGCCTCCTAACGTAACACTTTACCTCGAGTAAAGGTGATCCTTACAAAAAAAAACCTCAGTATCGGATTTATTTTTTCCCACCCTACCCAACTTTTAACATATTATTTAACCCCCCCCCCCTTATTTCTATTTTGTCGTGACCTGCTTGTTTGTGGGACTGTTTTTGAGAAAATACAAAACTCCAGTTTGTGTTAATTTTTGTTTTTGTAAAGTATTTTTACAGAATTAAGACACTTTTTTGCCTATTATTTTCAAATATTTCTTACTATTTGTTTACAAATTTTCTTTCATCTAATATCTAAACACAGTTTGATAAATCCAAATTTTTATCACTAAACCTAAAACATCATTTAGTAGTTACAGTAGAATCCCTGACAACCGGACTAAGAAGGCCTTCCGGATATGAGGAATTGGTTACAAAATCCGGTTATGAGGAGTTATATTTAGATTAAAATAAAAGAACTGAAATCAGGTTCAACATTTATTTTCAATGTTTTATAGTAAACAAAATAAGATGAGTGAAATATAACGGAATTGATTTGAAGGAAAAAGAAATAAATTATGTAATGTTAATGAAAATTCATTAAATTAAGTATGCCACATATGCAAAACAAATAATGTAACGAGGGTTTTTTAATCGTTGTTGCTTTTGTTGTTGATTTTTTTTTAAACGAAAGACAATTTTTAACCCTACGTGCGTTATTGTAATCGTCATAGTTGAATGCTGGCTTTCTTTCCATAAAACTGACTACCTTGTCAATAGCTTTTTCAATTTCAGTCCAGGTTTCATCACAATCAGGCATCTCGTCGCTATATTGTTGCAGATGTGTCTCGTTGTCATCCTTTCCTCTTATTCCCATCATCTTTTGCACCAATACAAGCCATTAGGGTGAAGTAGGCATAAGCAATTATCTAAAGTAAATTTCCTGAAAAACAGAAATTTTAAATCAGTCACATGTCACCCAAATAGTTCAAATATACACATCAAAATCATGTCCGGATACGCGGGATTCCGGATATGAAGCACTCCGGGTATGAGGGATTCCGAATATGCATGATTTTACTGTATTTCACTGATAGATAAAGTGACCAGAAATAATTATTTGTTTTTCCAAATTGTATTATTTTTTCATATTATTATGCACAGTCCGTCTGAAGTTATTAAGCACATCACTTAAAAACCTCAGTAACTCAAATTTGCTTTGAAAGATTTTTGTCAAATTTTAAACGTCGATACAAAGCTTGGGTTAATTTTGTACGTAAATAGTTTCAAAATGTTTAAAGTTATTCGATTTATTATAAAAACTGCAATCTGAAGTTATGTATATTAAAAACTAAATAATTAGTTTAAGGTCTGTGAAATCTAATAAAAACGATTTTTTCTTTTTCCATAATATACGTTGAAACATGGCTAATGGAAAGGACTTAACAAGATTTTTTAAAATCGGAATTACCTCAAGCAAGGCTGTAATGCCACTAAAACATAACGGGTTACATGGTGTGGAAGAATTAGGAACAGAAACATTAATGATGAGTAGAAAGAAAAGAGAGTAACCAACTGGACAGTAGATAGCGACTGACATTGTATTTAAAATTTTACAAATTAAAGTTGTCTGGAAAGCATGGAGCCGGAAGAGAGTTCCACAAGCGAGAGAAGAAACTGTTAGCATAGAATTTACGGCTACATTTAGCCAGTTCAACTGTCTGGAACTGCACTTAAATTCAAAAAGTCTAGGTACCATCTGAACAATTACCATGAAAATATTTATAGAAAAGACATAGACAGGCAAGCTTACGGCGGTGAGAAAATGACTGAAGACGAGCCGCCAGATCAGGACCAATAATATTGCAGATTCTTCTTTGGATCTCAACAAGGGGTTCAAGGTAAATAACAGGGGCACCAGACCATATATGGCAGCCATATTTTAAGCATGGACGAATGGTAGACTTTTAGATAGATAGAGGAGGCACGGTGGAGTAATGGATAACGGCTCGGATTGAGGAATCGGAACGAGTTCGAATTCCAGCCGAATCCATTATATTCATTTACATGCTAATACCTTTGGGAAATGTATGAATCCTCTTCTCCCCCACCCCCAAGCTATGGGTAAATAGCAGGACTGGATGGAAGGAAGTGAGGGGTCTCTCAGATGATTATTGGGGAGAAGATTAGTTTTGGAGGCTACATCTAGCCAGCTCAAGTGTAAATTGATGAGATCTCGACCCCAGTCTAGCGCTGCGCTTAAATTTAAAAACTCTAGGTACCATAACGATGAGCTCATCCGAACAATTACCATGAAAGCATTTATAGAAAAGACAGAGAGAGGTAAGCTTACGGCGGTGGGGAAATGACCTGAGCTGAGCAGCCAGATCAGGGCCAATAATATTGCAGATTCTTCTTTGGATCTTATCAAGGAGCTCAAAGTAAATATCAGGAGCACCAGACCATATGTGGCAGCAATATTTTAAGCATGGACGAATAGTAGACTTATAGATATGTAAGATAGATTCTGGAGAGAAAAACTGTCTAACACGACACAGTGAGCCAACTTTCTTAGCAGCTAGCCTAGTATAGGATTCAATAGAGTCTTTCCACTTCATGTCAGCTGAGAACGTGAGCCCGAGAAAGTGTAACGGGTTACTTTCCTGGAGGATAGCATCAGCCATGATGATGGAAGGCAGCAAGGGATCTCTCAGATGATTAATGGAGAGAAGTTTAGTTTTGGAGGCGTTAAAATTAACAAGCCATCTTTTGCACTAGTTAACGATGGATCTGAGGTCGTTTTAGACATCGGCTGCCATTTTGACCTTGTCAGACTGATAAGCCTTACTATTGAGACAGGTGTAAATTGTTGCATTGTCAGCGTAGATTCCAAGTTGAGAGCCGATAGTTGGAAGGGTCGGACGGCTCACCAGGGTTCTTAAAACTGGAAACAGAAAGGAAAGCAAGCGGCATTTATTATACAGTTTAGAGAGAACAGGAGCACACTTCTTAATGACCATTACAGAGATACCATCAGATCCACGTGATTGTGGCCATCTAGGTTAGAGATGACAACAGGAACCATGGAAGGGGGTTATATGCATATCACTCCACAGAGACTCAGTTCTACGAAGGAAATTAGGCAGGGATATTCCGGATGAGTCGAGAAGAATTTACGGGCAAAGCATTCAGTTTTTTCAACAGAGAATATTAGACTTGAAGAGGCGATATTGATTGAAGAGGCGAGGAATATAGTTTACAGTGAACAGGATCCATTTTGGGAGCACACATATCACTCAACGGATTCAGTTCTACGAAGGAAGTTATGCAGGGATATTCAGGATGAGTCAAGGAGTATTTACGGGCAAAGCATTCAGTTTTACTGACTGAAGAAGCGAAGACTAGAGACCTTACACTTATTTAATGCACTATTACAGAGCCGCCAGTAATCACGAGAGACAAAGTTCTCAGAAGCTATGCGATGCCTTATTCTCACGGCATAACAGGGACTCCTTTGAGGACTGGTTTACATTTATTGCGAGCAGCAAACGAATAGGCGCCTGTTGCGACGAGAGCCGTCAAGCTGGTATAGACAAAAATAATGTTTCCTGTGTGCTATAACGGCCGAGCACGCTGGTGTGAACTAGGGAGAAGATTGAGGTTTCATCTCGTATTTCCGAGAAGGGATGAAAGCTTCCATGCTGACTTTGACCCAGGAAGAACCCTCAGTGGTGCAATTTTCAATTAGGAGTTTAAAGATATCAGTCCAAGGGGCGTCACAGAGAAAATCACGGAATAAGTCCCAATCAGCATGCTGGTAACGGAAAGATATCTTGTGGTTAGGGGGTTCCTATTTAATAGAGGGTTGGAACGAAATATCAATAGCTTCCACAGAGTAGTCGGAATTACCAAGAGGGCAGCGTTACGAAGCTCGGCAAGAACTAGGAGAGGAGGTAAGAAATCAATCACATAGCGAAGCATGTTGCTCATTTTGCTAGGGAAACGAGTAGGGAAATCCACAATTTGTATAATGGAACGGGCAATGGAAAAAATTAATGCCTGAACACCGGCAACATCACTCGGGCGCTGGAGAATGTTACGCAAGACATGCTACAGCGTGTTTGACAAGAGCTGAACTACCGACTTGATGTGTGTCGTGTCAAAGGTGGTGCGCATATTGAACATTTGTGAAGCTTTGCGAAATCGGTTATAAAATGTACATCCCCTTGAATATCGAATTTTGATAAATAAATCTTTTATTGGTCACCATGGAGCCTATTTAGTTTTGTTTGCCTGGAACATGTAGTTACTCAGATATTCATATTTTAAATTATGTCAATTTTGGGGAGACACCAAAAATATATCTGACTATATTTCTGAGATGATGTATTGTAACTATTTACACTATTTACATTGTTAACTCTTGTTCTCATCTTTGTTACCATATTCACAACGTTCCGTCCGTTATACGCGCCAGCCTTCTTCAGTTGACTGAAATTTTGAACCGAATCCTTTATTTCGTCCGCCGGGGTAGACTGTTCTAGTTCCATGTGCCATACCTCTTCTGGCTATCTCAGTTTCAGTTATTTCGCTTTAGTAACTCAACTCTACAAGTTCGTTTGGAAATTCCAGTTAAAACGACGAAGGCCAGGCGTACAACGGCTGAAACGTCGTGATTATGACAACAAAGATGACAGTCCGAACAATGTAAATAGTTCAAATATCAAAAGATATATGAAAAGGATACCAAAAAAAATATATATAAAAGAACATTCAGACAAGGCCAACAC
Source organism: Acanthosepion pharaonis (assembly GCA_903632075.3). Taxonomy (NCBI): domain Eukaryota; kingdom Metazoa; phylum Mollusca; class Cephalopoda; order Sepiida; family Sepiidae; genus Acanthosepion; species Acanthosepion pharaonis. Next base: position 283,981 of record CAHIKZ030000799.1, read on the forward strand.
ATTACTAGGTCAACCCCACAAAAGTGGATCCCACTTCACGGAAGCCAAAAGAAAATGTGCTCATACGACGTGATTTTTTAAAATTAAAAAAAAAATGAAAATTTAAACATTTTGAAATTCGTAATTTGGAGTTTTTTTTATTTATTTATTGCTATCGATTAAACACTCCAGATGATGCAGTTTTTTTAAAAAAAGGAACGAAATTTACACAATAAAGTGGAACCTCAATTAAAATGTAATACTACAGTGTAACCCGGATATAAGAGAGTTGTCGGGACCGGAGAAGAAGTCTCTTATATCCGGGTTTCTCTTATATCCGGGTCTAATTTACATTAATATACATTAACACAGGCTCTAATTTGGGACCAGAGAAAATCTCTCTTATATCCGGGTTTCTCTTATATCCGGGTTGCACTGTATATCATACTTATTATAAAACCCAGGTTGTGTGTGTGTGTGTGTGTGTGTGTGTTTATATATTGGATTGGATTTCCTACATTTTTCAACTGATTTCAACAAAACTTCACAGGACTACATAAAATTACCTTGCGGTGGTTCTGACAGCGCCAAAAATTGGAAAAACACAATTGTTTTTGCACAAAATCAATTTGGAAACACGATTAAGAGGCATCGCGACAATGAAAGGGGACAACTCATATCGAGTTATACTTATTATAAAACCCAGGTTGTTTTGTGTGTGTGTGTGTGTGTGTGTGTGTGTGTGTGTGTGTGTGTGTGTGTGTGTTCATTTATATATGGGATCAGATTTCCTACATTTTTCGACCGATTTCAACAAAACTTCACTTTTTTTTTGGCAGGTAGTATTTCTTATTGTCTTGCACACTTTTTTCTTTATTTTTACATTCAGAATTCTTTAAAAATTCCATTTATAAGACAATTGTTTATAATAAAATTCTATTCAATCGATAGACTCATAATGATTGAAAACAATGTTTTTGTTTGAGTTTGGGTTTGACCAATTCGTAAAAAAAACAAAAAACAAAAAAAAACAAAACAAAAAAAAAAAACTAATTAAGACATGCGTGTCCGTCAACCTTAAACAATAATCTTTGTCAATTTTATTTTTCAGTCTTTATGATGGTGGATACTTGATCTATCTCTTACTGTTACATCCCCGGGCAACGCCGGGCTCTACTGCTAGTATTTAATATTCCTGAACTGGAGTGCTTAAAGAAAAAAAAAAGGATTATTTTTAACTGCTGTGCCTGAAAATATTTGGGACAAATTAGATTTAGTATTTTTTTCTTTATTTTTTATTTTTTTAGAGATTCGGGCTTTAGCATATCTAAGATCTTCCACGTACCAATTACTATCTATTTAGTGAAGTTAAGAGCTTGAGGCGTGAAAAAATGTTACTTTGAGTTTGAACAATGACTAATTTGATATATTTGTAACCTTCCCAATTCTTCTTTTCCTAGTTCTCCACTTAATCCTTATTTTTAAAGATCGTTATTTGAAAGTATACAATAAATATTAACCTCCTTAAGAAAGCTCAATTGATCACATTCAAAATAATCTCTATGTTCGTATCTTCAAAACAAAACCTGTAGCAGCGGCATTTGAAGGTTTCTTTGTTGAACTTATAATAAAAGTTAAGTTATAAAATTAGATTCAATAATACAAAAAACAAAAAAACAAAAACAAAACAGCTTTGATGTTTTTCGAAATATGAAGGGGATGTTGGTTTCCTTAAGTTAAAAATACGCCCCCCCCCAATATGGAATTGATTGAGAACACACGAGAGTATTGACGGCTTAAAAAAAAAAAGCGAATCAGTCCAGCAAGAGTTGTCTCTACCTTTAGAGACAAAAACTCGTATTCAGCAAGCAAAGCCAAGTAAATTCCCTTTCTGCTGCCACATTACACATCCATAGAGAGTTATTACCGAGAAAACAATAAAAAAGAACACCTTTTGAATATTCATAACAAAAGGACGTGTAAACAACGGAATACTTGAAAAAGTGTAATTTTAATCATTTTAAATTTAAGAATTGTAATAAAATAGTTTGTTCATAAAACGACGCCTTTCTTATTAAATGTTATTCTCATTATTCAAATTTTGAAATCAAATTTCTTTTGGTATTTTAAAATTGAATTCATATAATTTATTAGAAAGAAGATACTAAAATTGACCAAATTTAAAATATTCTCTATATATTTTGAAAACCACATTTACTCAGCTTTTGGGTGGGGATCAAAGTGAAGTATCTGTGTTTTACCTCTCCCCTATACCTGGTTTCTGTTATTGAGCAATTCAGAGGAAAACCTTAAAGGGATACCTGGGGGATTTCAACCATGTGACAGCATCTTCTTCATTGCACTACAAGTGGGAGGGTGGCGCTAGCGTGACAGGGGTTGCGAATACTGGCGCTAGCGTGACAGGGGTTGCGAAGATCAGGCAATTATTGGATTAGCTGATGGCAAACACACATTAAATAACCTTGTGTCACCTCTTCTCTTCATTGCAAATTTTTTTAAAATTCTTAAAGCTCAGATTGATGTAAACACTTAAAAGAAAATGGATCAAGAGTCGTGTAACTTGGGGGGAAGTAATTCGGGGTGGATGCAGTAATTTTGAATGAGAGAGGGTGTAGAAATGAAGCGTTTTCCCCGAAAACAAAGCAAGACACATGCAAGATGCAAGCAGACGTCCAACAGGAATTGGAATGTAATGTGCGCGTACGCTTTTTCTCGCAAGAGCAGATTTTGTAAATCAGCAAAAGTTTCATAAGCCAAGAAGGAATCAAGCAGCTTGCGAGAAGGTTTTGCCACCATGTTCACTACAGAATACCTGTCGTACATGTGACTCAGTATTTAAATCAGCTGGTCGTTTGATCAGACGTCTCGAAATGCAGTAAGATATAAAGGGTGTCCTAATAACTTGGACTGATTTTAATATAAATTAAGCTTAAGCGTCGATTTCTTTCTTTTTCTTTCAGATTTGGCGGACATTTGGTCGATATTATTTTCCACACATAATTGCCATGACTTCGATAACATGATCCAATAGAGAAATAAATAAATTTTCACCAATAACACTGATTTACTTACTGCTGACTTTGATCCATCTTAATGAAACACCCTTATATATAATCCATCTTAATGAAACACCCTTTATATCAGTCAGTGGCCACAAAAGATGGACAGTTCAAGTTTCAAATCTAAAGACTGAGGCTGGGCTGAAGAGTCATATATGTGCACATTCTTGTGCGATAATCAATGAAGAGCTGGTGTTCTTCTGAAAAGAGGATGCAATCATAATATACAAGGTAAAGCAAAACTCGCACACCATAAGGATAATTTATTAAACATATAATTACACATGAAAATTTTATTTCCTAGTTTTTTGATTGTTATATGTGCTGTTCAAAATGTCTTCCTTTTTTTACAAAATATTTCAATTCTATGTCTGCAGGATTCATTAACAGGTCGGAGAGTTTCCTCTGACATTTTACTGCATTCATATTTAATTCTTTCTTTCAGTTCGTCAATATTTCTT
>CAHIKZ030000799.1:290000-347500 GCA_903632075.3 Acanthosepion pharaonis
ATTGGTCGTATGTCTTTCTGGCGTGAGCTGGAACTTGTGGTCTAGAATTGATTGTTGACAATAATCTTACTTATTATAAAACGCAGATTGTGTGTGTGTGTGTGTGTGTGTGTGTGTGTGTGTGTGTGTGTGTGTGTGTGTGTGTAACGTTTATATATTGGATCGGATTTCCTACATTTTTTAACCGATTTCAACAAAACTTCACAGGACTACATAAAATTACCTTGTGGTGGTTCTAACAGCGCCAAAAATGTGAAAAATATAATTGTTTTTTGCACAAAATCAATTTGAAAACACGATTAAGAGACATCGTGAAAAGGAACCGGGACAACTCATATCGGGTTGTTTTGTGTGTGGGTTAGTTTAAATATGGGAGCGGATTTCCTATATTTTTCAGCCGATAAAACAAAACTTCACTTTTTTTTTTTTTTTTGGCAGGTAGTGTTTCTTATTCTCTTGCACACCTTTTTTCTTTATTTTTAACATTCAGAATGCTTTAAAAATTCCATTTACAAGAAAATTATTTATAATAAAATTCTATTCAATCAGTAGACTCATAACGATTGAAAACAATGTTTTTTGTTTGAGTTTGGGTTCGACCAATTCTTTTAAAAAAAAAAAAAAAAAAAAAACTAATTAAGACATGCGTGTCCGTCAACCTTAAACAATAATCTTTGTCAATTTTATTTTTCAGTCTTCATGATGGTGGATACTTGATCTATCTCTTACTGTTATATCCCCGGGCAACGCCGGGCTCTACTGCTAGTCTGTGATAATCACAGGATGCTTGGAAGATATTAATATAATTGAAAGGTCATTGGTAATCATAATATTTGAAGCATCCTTAACATTTTCAATAAAGATTATGGATACACGGTTTAAATCTGGACACACAGTTGGACTGGTGGTATTGGAAGCTGCAACAAACTTAGTTGCTACTACTCATATTATAATTTTTTACCAATCTTGGACCTTCGTGCCTGCCAAAAAACTGAATGTCAAAAGGACGATTTTTCCCTTGACACCGCTATTATTTTAACTACCTTTACTCCTTGGCAATATTTATTGTTTTATAAAGCGATGATTAGAATTTTAATAAAGCCTAAAACCAACAAAAATAATAAACACTATTTATTATATTGTTTATTGGAATGGTTGGTGGTATTATCGCTTGGCTTGGAGTGGTGCCTCTTACTCTGTTACCTTCTAGCTTAAGTGTCTCTTGGGCCTTTTACAAGGTAAATTGTCGTTAATGAAGATTTTGTTCATTTATAAGATGAAGTAGTCAAATGCCTTCAGTTTACTTGAATTGGTTGTGGTTCTTTCTGGGTTGAGCTGGCACTAGTGGACTGGAATTGACTGTCGACAATGAGTCTGTGATAAACACAGGATGCAGGCGTATGTTGTGGGATGCTGACAAGGGAACAACAGGATGCTTGGAAGATATGAATATAATTGAAAGGTCATTGGTAATCATAATATTTGAAGCATCCTTAACATTTCCAATAAAGATTATGGATTAAATTATGGTTTAAATCTGGACTCACATTGGGACTGGTGGTATTGGAAGCTGAAACAAACTTTATTTACCATGACTCATATGTTATATTATGATTTTTTGGCAATCTTGGACTCCCGTAAAAAAAACAATAGAACGTTATAATGACAGTTATTCTATTGACACTGCTATTATTTTAATTACCTTCACCTCTCGGCAAGGTTTATTGTTTTAAAAAGTGATAATTAGAATTGTAATAAAACCTAAATATATGATGAAAGTGAATTTATACATTTTCTTTCTTGTTGAGAATTTACAAAAAATAAATAAATAAACACTATTTATTTATTAGATTGCTTATTTACATAATCTGAGACACCTGAAGGATGCCAGAAAATAAAATGTCGGAAACATTATGAGCATAACAACCAAGATGATTTTACTAATTTGATTAGCAAAACATATCATAAATCCTCATTTTAAAAATTGCAACATTTTTATTTAAAATTCATTTAATGCAATGAAAACGTTTCTTACAGTGTACGTACGCTTGTATAGATATTGGATAATAAGTAGAGAATAAAATAATTCTTTTGTAGACTGTTTTTGGTACGTTAATATTACCTGTTTCCTTCTAAGGAAACATTTGGCATTCATTGACTGAGCAGCCATTAGTACTCTCGGTTAAAAGTTGTAGCAAACATGGACCTTCATGTCTGCAATAAGACAGAGTATCAAAAGAACAGTTTTTCTCTTGACACCACCACTATTATTTTAACTACCTTTACTCCTCGGCAATGTTTATTGTTTTAAAAAGTGATGATTAGAATTGTAATAAAACCTAAACATATGAAAGCGAATTTATACATTTTCTTTGTTCTTTACAACAAAAAATAAACAATATTTATGTATTAGATTGTTTATTTACGCTATTTATTTATTATATTATTTATTAGAATGGTTGGCAAAACATTATCTAATTACCAATCGATTCAAACTTTATAAAATGGTAAACAATAAGGATTTCTTTATAGCTGGTTCACATATTTTATTAATTAAGTAAATGTTTATAAATTTATCAATAAAATCTTTTTACATTTATCTCTTTATAAATTGGTAAAGGATAAATATTACGTTGTATTAGTTAATAAGTTTTTATTAGTTTTTAGAATGTTGTAAATATAAAATTATTTTTGTAAACAATCTAATAAATAAATAGTGTTTTATTTGTAAATTCTCAATAAAAAAAATGTATAAATTTACGTTCATCATATTTTTCGGTTTTATTCCAATTCTAATAATTGCTTTTTAAAACAATAAACATTGCCAAAGAGTGAAGGTTGTTATTTCCTTCCTAACCTTTTATTTGAAGTAGTGTGGAATGTCAACATCTTGATTATGTCATTATTTTCTCTTATTAAGCCCAGTAGCTGTTATCACTCTTTCCATTATTGATGGAGGTTTCCTTCCTAACCTTTTATTTGAAATAGTGTGGAATGTCAACATCTTGATTATGTCATTATTTTCTCTTCTCAAGCCCAGTAGCTGTTATCACTCTTTCCATTATTGATGGAGGTTTTCTTCCTAACCTTTTATTTGAAGTAGTGTGGAATGTCAACATCTTGATTATGTCATTATTTTCTCTTCTCAAGCCCAGTAGCTGTTATCACTCTTTCCATTATTGATGGCGGTTTCCTTCCTAACCTTTTATTTGAAGTAGTGTGGAATGTCAACATCTTGATTATGTCATTATTTTCTCTTCTCAAGCCCAGTAGCTGTTATCACTCTTTCCATTATTGATGGAGGTTTTCTTCCTAAACTTTTATTTGAAGTAGTGTGGAATGTCAACATCTTGATTATGTCATTATTTTCTCTTCTCAAGCCCAGTAGCTGTTATAACTCTTTCCAGTATTGATGGTGGTTTCCTTCCTAACCTTTTATTTGAAGTAGTGTGGAATGTCAACATCTTATATCATTATTTTCACTTCAAGTTACAGGTGATATCCATTTTAGTTGTTGCTGCTGTTGAAAGTCCTCAAGTGATGTGGTCTTTGTTATTTAGTATAGTTCTTTGTTTTCAGTTCTGTAGCACCAGTCCACAAGTTTCAGATAGGTTAGTCTTCACCAAGACACACAGGCTTCACTTGCTCAAAGGCAGTGTTGTATATATATATATATATATATATATATATATATATATATATATATATATATATATATATAAGTTAAATGTAGATCTGTTGAGATGTTGTGAGTTTCCCGCGTGTCGGTGTATGAATCAAGACAAACACAGTTGTAGAGGAAAATACTGGTATATTTGTAAAAGCAATTAATAGAGTGATTAGTAGAACGAAGGTTGGTTAGTACGAAACAATATCCAAAGTCTATAGTTCAACGGTATGTAACGGGTAAGCTTATCTGGACTGCTGACGCTCTGTCTCCCCCGTCCTCTCTCTAGAGCTGACTTATATAAGAGGGACCAGTCCATTTCTAGTTAGAAGGTGGGTGCGCCCCAACAAGATCAAATATGGATCAGAATCTGACAGGATGATAAGATAAAGAACAAATAGGAAACGTTTATCAATCTAACATGTTTCAATTTTATTAAGGCTTCGTCAGTGTTGTCGCATACCTACAGACGATAATGGATATGTCCCCATTCACATAAATACAGTAGTAAATACTGTATGTTGGTCTGCAGTTGGAGATTCATAGTGGAATTCACTTGACTCACATCTAGCAGTTGACTACTACTTCTTCATGCCACTGGCAAATCTTATATGTGTTGTTCGTGTCCTAAGTATTATCGTTCATTACCGACCTTTGTGTGATTATTCTATTCAGTAGGTTACAACAGTCAGAGATTGAGAGAAAACAGACAAACTTTGGTATTTTTTTGTTAAGTTCAATTCTCATTGATCAGTTATGCCTTATGTGCATTAAAACCGTAGATAATTCTATATGTATTTTATTTTGTAAAGGTTCTGTCTAAGTGAGTATTGGTTGGTAATGTGTATTTGTAATTGTGTATGTTTGTCTGTCTAGTTCTAATGTTTTCCCTTTTGTGTGGTCAGTCGGCATAGTGGGGTGGTATTTTATTAATCTGGGCCTGTTTTATGTACATACTGTTTGTATTAGATATAAGTTAGATTCTTTAAGACTGGATTCAAAGAAGAATGGAAATGTATTGTAATGTTTTAGACATGTGTTTATAGTTGGTAATAATGTTATTATTAAGCTTTCAAAGTATTTTTCTCCTTAAAGAATTAAATTCTTTTTTGATTACGGTTAAATCAAAGTTATGTCCAGCTTTGTTCCTGTGTAATACGAGAGAGTTAAGAAGTTTGTCTAAATGCAAATCTCTCTTGTATTCATAGATGCAAGTTTTTAGATCATGTGATGTCTCCCCTTCATAAACATTTTTGCATTGTAAACAATTTATTTGATAAATACCAGCATTTGAATTAGTGTTGGGTTCATTTTTCTTCTTAATTATATCTTCGATTGTTTTGGAGGTAGTGGTAATGACTCTAGTACTAGGGATGACTAATTTGTTTACGAGTTTAGTAGAAAGAGTATTGGAGAGTAGAATTATGAATTTTGCGTAATTTTTGTTAGAAGTGTTATTAGTGGTGTATAGTTTTTTGGTTTTGTGGATCTTTTAAGCTTGTTTGTTGATGCTGAGGATGAAAAATTTAACATAGAATGAAAACTTATCTTAGCAAATGCATTGGCGAAGATAAGTGATAAGTTTACCTTTTGCCTATATATATATATATATATATATATATATATATATATATATATATACATCTTACTTATTATAAAACGCAGATTGTGTGTGTGTGTGTGTGTTCGTTTATATATGGGATCAGATTTCTTACATTTTTCAACCGATTTCAACAAAACTTCACTTTTTTTTTGGCAGGTAGTGTTTCTTATTGTCTTGCACACTTTTTCTTTATTTTTACATACAGAATGCTTTAAAAATTCCATTTACAAAACAATTGTTTATAATAAAATTCTATTCAATCGATAGACTCATAACGATTGAAAACAATGTTTTTGTTTGAGTTTGACCAATTCGTAAAAAAAAAAAAAAAAAATCTAATTAAGACATGTGTGTCAGTCAACCTTAAACAATAATCTTTGTCAATTTTATTTTTCAGTCTTTATGATGGTCGATACTTGATCTATCTCTTACTGTTACATTCCCGGACAACGCCGGGCTCTACTGCTAGTATATATATATATATATATATATATATATATATATATATATATATAGTCATCCACAGACTGTTTCATTCTATAACAGCTCATCAGTGTGACTAGTCATCCGGTTGCCTCTAGCTAGGATCGAAACTCAACTGAATTGGCATCAGTCATAGAATCTACTCCTAAGCCGTTGGCACACGGCGGGGATGAAGGTGAATTTAAGCATATTTATTTTTAGATAAACACACCAGTGACTGAGAGAGCTCGATTCATTTTATCAAAGAATATTGCATTAGTAGCAGTAATATATATATATATATATATAATTATTTATTTAAAAATATGATTCCAAATCGCTACATAAGAGGTCTCATGTTTCAAAACAAGAGCCGAAAACTTCAATATAATCCTTTAAATTGAGTTGAAATTAAAAAGGGCTCCGTTCCATCTTCAAGCGAGTTTTTTGTTGGAATAACGTATATCTGAAATTTACTTGTTTTAAAAGTTGAAATCAAAATCACCATGGTAACAGTTAGGGCGAATTGTCTAAAATGGGTAGGCGAGTGTAGGGTGTTAATGATGAGTGGCGGTATAGAGATACTTTCAAGGTGTCAAGTCGGGGAAGGTGGGGGTGTTAAAAAAAAACGAAGATGTATTAAGCTTTCGTCAAGTTGGCTTGTCTATGGAGATTTATTTATTTATTTTATTTTATTTTTATTATGAAAGGGAATTGTGCTTATAAAAAGAAAAACTTTCGTGGCGTTTGTTTTTTGACGACTTCATAAAGGGTTATCTTTTAGTTTTAAGGTATTTAAACTACTAATTTGGGCTATGTATTATGAAGGGTGTTATGTTGTATGCAAGTTTGTAGTTAATAATTTCTACTATGAATCTGATGATTGGGTTATTTGTTAAACAAGTTATATATTTTTTTTTTTTTTTTTTTTTTTTTTAAACCAAAAATCTGATGATGCCTACAAAAAAACCGTTAACTCGTGTCTATTATTTAATAGATTATTATTATTTAGAAGTTTAATAATGTGTAATTTTTCATGGAGGCACAAAGGGCATGGGTCATCCCAAGCCTTACATGTTCTAGCCTTTGTCAATAATTTTCCATTTAACTTTTGGTGTCTTATTTGTTTCCTTCAAGTGCCAAAAATATTTTGATAGTGAAGTCTGGTTTCTTTTGTTTATATTATTAAAAGGAGCACTTATGCTGCCTCCATCTATCTTTAAAATTATTCTTCGTGGACCCAATGTATATCATATTAGTGCTAGGGCTCTCTATGGATGAAATAGTGCATTGGTATACCACAGAGTTAATACAACATTTATTTTCTAATGGGCAGTCTTCTGGGTTTCTACAGTTACATAATTTTTCCCTATTATCATCTGATTTAAGTGTAGAGTTTTTATTAATACTGTTTTGGCATGGGGGTTTGTTCAAGATCTTATTATTGTGTTTTTTTATTATGCGTTCAAGATTATCAGAGCAGCTGTAGCTCAATTTTAGGGTGTTCTTATTGAATATATTAGTATTGGTGGGGAAGTGTTTATTAATTAGAGCTAAGAATTTCTGTCCTAGTTTAATACTAACCCTTTGGTTGAACGGAGGGGTGTACCATATGATATTTCTTTTCCTGTTTTTTTTCCCATGTCCGGTGCAATTTTCTCTGTAGTTAATGTTAGCATTTTTATAACCACTATTTTTTAGGGCAGTGAAGGAAATTATTTTAAAACAAGCTTTTAAGTGTGTACAACCAAACAAGAAATAGGTCAATATCAAGGTCTGTGGGCAAGCCAGTACATGTGAGTGTCTAAGCAAGTTGATATGTCTGGGTTGGTCTGCGTGGGTAGATATGCCGAGAGAGAGAGAGAGAGAGAGAGAGAGAGAGAGAGAGAGAGAGAGAGAGAGAGAGAGAGAGAGCACATGTGCACATGAAAATAAAAATAAAAGAAAGATGCGAAAATTGAAATTCCACAACAGAAACATATACATTGGTAAAATAAAATACTGACAAGTTTATTCCTTGCCACAGAATATTTTGTTTTTATGACAATCGCAAAAAATATAAAGTTGAAGTTTTCTGGACAACAAATTGTGTAAATAAATATTGTTTTTTTTTTCTAATCATTTCATCCCAAGCAACGCAATAAAGTCAATAAGACACAAGAGCTTATTATGTGTGAAAGAATATGAGAAAAAAAAAAAAACGCTATTAAGGAGAGAGAAGTATAAAAGAACAGGAATTAAGAAGACAGACGATAACGATTATCATTGCATTGAAATTTTTGAAGATCAAAGGCAATAAAGCCACTAGGATGCAAGGGGTTACTAAGTGATAGAGAATATGAAGAAAACTACAAATAAGGAGAGAGGACAATAAAAGAACAAGAATTAAGAAGGCAGGAGTTAACGATTGTCATTGCATTTAAATTTTTGAAGATCAAAGGCAATAAAGCCACTAAGACGCAAGGGAGTTACTGAGTGTTAGAGAATATGAGGAAAACTACAATTAAGGGAGAGAACAATAAAAGAACAAGAATTAAGAAGACCGAACATTATCATTGACATTGCATTTAAATTTTTGAAAATCAAAGGCAATAAAGCCACTAGGACACAAGGGGTTACTGAGTGTTAGAAAATATGAGAAAAAATACTGTTAAGGAGAGAGGAAATAAAAGAAGAAGAATTAAAAAGACAGAAGATAACAATTGATATTGCATTTAAATTTTTGAAGATCAAAGGCAATAAAGCCACTAAGATGCAAGGGGTTAGAGAATATGAGAAAAACTACTATTATGGCAGAGGGAAAGTGACTGAAATATCTGCATGAATATGATTGGTTCAATTTCAAAACAGATAGTGAGCACCTAGACATGTACCTAACTTCAGGGTTTCCACACAGATTTATATTTAACTCTGGGAGTTGATTGATTGATTGAATTGTTTTTTCTGACTTATCAACCTTTTTTTATGTTATTTAAAGCCAAAGCAATGTTAGAATTATTTTGAGATAATAATGGTTTTCTGATACACATCTTACTATTTAACCCATAGCTAGGAGAAGAGTTAGATTTATACCTTTTCTAAGAGTATTTGCACGTAAGTGAATATAACAAACCTGATGGAAATTTGAACTTGTTTTGCCGATTTCTCATTCTGTGTGTTTATCCTTTACACCACCTACACATCGAAGCATACAGCACTGAACAGTCATCCATCTAGGCACTGAGCAGGTTCAGTGTTGCTTAACTTTAGCGATCAGGCAATAACTGGTGTTACAGCATGATATGACTGTAAGCTCTCTGGGAGTTGATGGGATTGTCGAGGGAATTGATAAATGCCTGGAGTGTGTCAAAAGGGTGTTGATAATTAGATCGGGGTGACATACAACAAAAATTTGCCAACTTCAAACCAAATATCAATGGTCTGTCTACACAGTGGATAAAGGCGTTGGTTAGATCCAGTGACAGACCCAAAGAGTGTGAGTTCAATACCCGGTTAAGGCAGTGGAGAACTTTCAGAGGGAAAGTTAGCAGGAGATAACTGATAACTGACACCCATTAAACATGACACGTGGAACTAGAACAGTCTACCCCAGTGAACGAAATAAAGGGTTCAGTTCGACATTCCAACCACCTGAAGAAGGCCGGAGCGTACAACGGCTGAAACGTTGTGATAAATATGGCGACAAAGATGAGGACAATAGTCCAAATAATGTAAATACTGTAAATATCAATGGCTTTGCTACTGTTCATCACACACTTTCTTTGAATTAATAATTTCAATCAATTAAATAGAAAGATATATTAATTTATTTTTTTGCCTATAATCAAATCACACTGAAAACATTGGTTCTTATTTGATCGCTGAGATTAAACAGTATTGAGCTGAGCCAAATGAGAGACTTGGGAACAGCAGGTATTGTAAGCAATCTCCTGCAATCTGAAATATATTTTGACTTGAAATATCTTACAAGGGGTTGAAATTTAATTTCAATTTAATAGTTGAAATGCCAAAATTTAATTTTCTTGGAAGCTTGGAAATGATAAAATTACTTCAAAGCTTCCAAGAAAATTAAATTTTGGCATTTAATATGATATACATTATTCTGCTTTCACAATTGAATACATGGTAGATAATACTCAGCTTTTATGCATATATATGTTTGTGTGGATATAATTACTAGAGGCGGTGATATGTGTATTTTATGTTGTAGTTTTGTTGAAGTTACATTTTGGAATACAGTTTGATTTTTTACGATATTGTCGGATATTATATTGTTGGAACAACCTATCACAACCCCGACAGTGATTGGTCAGTCTAAAGAGACGTGAATGGGGAGAAAATAAAGACGTGACAAACTATTGTAGTGTCAGGTGTAACACTACAGACCTCCGTGATGTATCTCCTGTTTTCCTTAAGAACTCTTACTCATTGTACTTTCCATACAATAAAAATCTTGTTATTTGTTTTACCTAATTCCTGTATTAGTGTAATCTTTCCACTCGGGATTACCTAGTTGCTTATATTGTATTATCCATGATATAACATATATGAATTCATGTCGTGAAAGAATTCTTTCATGTTGGTTGTTTGACTTTGTTTAGCGGCATATCAACACCTCTGTGGTAATATTTAATGCCAAAATCTAAATAATTTGAATACAGTTGTATGCCTTCAACTACAGATAAAATGTATTGTTGGTCATTTTGCTATAAAATGTATTGTTGGTCATTTTGCTATAAAATGTATTGTTGGTCATTTTGCTATAAATATGCCTTGTTGCTCTTTTTTTATTTTTATATTTCATAGTGTTTTGTTTGGGGGTTCACTATTTGCCCATAGCTGGGACCCTAACAGGTGCTACCACCTTGAGTCAAGGTGGACCTTGGGAACAACAGCAATTAAGAGGTGGTTCTACGCTCCTCAAAATCTCCAATCTCCTGCCCAGTGGCCTTGCTGCCAGATGTAGTTTATTATCATACCCAGGACTGTGTGTATTGTTAAGTCCCATAACAGGTTGTATGTCTGTAAATGGGTCTGAGGGGAGTTTGTACCAATTACTTGCAATTTCCTTCCCCAACAAGTTGGAAATATTCCAGTGCACTTAGTAGTAGTAGGAGGAGGAGGAAGAGGAAGAGAAGGAAGAGAAGTGACTACTTTTCCAAGGTTCTTCTTTTGTATTAGTAAGAAGAGAAGGAAGGAGGTGACTATTTTTCCAAGGTTCTTCTGCTGTAGTAGTAGTAGGAAGAGGAGAAAGAGGAGGAAGAGAAGGAAGGAAAATGACTATTTTTCCAAGGTTCTTCTTCTATAGTAGTAAGAGGGGGGAGGCATATAACAATAAATAATAATGGTCTTTTTTATATGGGAATATAAAGTCAGGATTTTATCAAGCAAATTTTCTTTAGTGTTAGCTTTTATTTTTATTGACTATAATTATAAATGAGTATCAGTACAAGGAACTTTTTCCACCCTTTCCCACCCACTCTCTCTCTACACACACACATACACACACACACCAAGGGGTGTCTATAGATATATAAACTTTTTTATAATAAATCAAACACTTTAATAAGCTCTATATGAGTTTGGTTGAAATTCATTATGATTGAGGGATCTGTTTATGGCTGTTCATTTTTTTTGCACGTTATTTAAAATCCAGAAAGTATTTTTAGATTGTGATAATTTTTTTTATATAATAATGTTTAACAGATACAAGTCCTACACATTAACAAAATGAAAAAAGAAAAACCAAGCTGTTGACTGATTTTATTTTTTATGGCTTATCAACCAGAAAAATATTTTTAGATTCTAAGAATTTTTTTGTGATACTAAGGATTTAATGATACAACACTTACTAATTAACCCATAACTGGGAGGAGTAGAGGCCGATTCATACATTTCCCAAGGGTATTTGCATGTAAATGAATGTAACAAACTTAAGAGAAATTGGAACTTGTCTCTCTGATTAACAATTCCAAACCATTATCCATTACACTATCTGCACATCGAAGCTTACAGCACCCGATATTCCCAAACAGTCACCCATCTAAATACTGACCAGGCTCTATGTTGCTTAACTTCAGTGATTATATGGGAACTGGTGCTTTTATAAACAGTTAAGTAAATCTCAAATACAAAGTTTGTTTGAAATTCATCCTGACTGATTGATCTATTTTTTTTTACAGCTTATTACCCTTTTGCAGGTTATTTAAAGCCAGAAAATATTTTTAGATTCTAAGAATTTTTTGAGATACTAATGATTTACTAATAGGAGCCCTACTAATTAACCCTAGGCTGAGGGTTGGATTTATACCTTTCCTAAAGGTGTCATGTTACCTCCTCCTAATTTTCAAAACTGCTCCTAGTAGATGCTCTCAGGACTATAAATAAGCAGTGACATTCTCTGTCATCCTCATTTTTCCTTTTTCACTCAGGGATGGCAAGATGTAGGCCAAACAAGGAAAACACTTTCCCACTGGGGAACCCACTCACATGCACATGCACACACATATGCACTTTTCATTTCATTTTATCTAAAACTTTCTCCTACACCAAACTATCCACACACAAACAATTCACTAGTTTAAATGTTCATTGTTCAGTAATATTCTATTGTTTATACATACTCTTGTTTTGTTAATATATACATTATCATTTTGCTCATGCATATATATTGGTTCATATCATTTCTATATATATTTACAGGGACTCATATCCTGAGTCTGCCATGTTTTTTGTGGGAATTTCTGGAGACACATGTGTTTATCTCTCAATGCATACACCGGCCCGCAACAAAGGTATTTGCACATAATTGAATACAATGAACTTGACTGGAACTGGAACTCAGCTTTCTAATTTCCAATTCCAAGCAGTTATCCATTACAACATGCACACATCCCAAGTGGTCATCCATTGATTGTATGAGAACTGGTGCTTATACATGATTTGGCAGGAAGCTGATATTCATATTGAAAATAAAGGAATATTAAAAGCAAGCAACAGAAATGCCATTGTTCACAGTTGAGCTATCAAACATTAATGACGGAAATTCCCGTCATTTGCAGTTAATATATGGAAACCTAATCTTCTTATAAGCTTTGGATCTCAAGCATTAAATAAACTCACATTACATTTATAAATAGTTTTTAACTAATCTTCACTTCTTTTGCTGTCTTATTGAATTACTCAAGTGGGATCCAAAAATCCAACACCTGCGACCAAGTCATGGATCCTGGGAAATGCCAAAGTAGGGGATCGCTTGGCAGAGTGAAGTATGATTGGGCCTCTACGCTAGTCATAAAGCCCTGTCTAGAGCCTCAAAACAGTAAGCTAAAAGAACTCTAGTACCACTATTCAGGCTGTCGTCAAGGCGATCCGTAAGAGATCTGGGTTTTAGCACCATTGTTCAAGACCACCTGTCTCAGCCAGGTGATGATCTGCAGAGGAGGCTTTAGAGTGAAGTGCGTGGGCATTGGGTACACAAACTGTTGTCCACCCTAAACAAAATCACATCAATGGCCTATCGGTACTGTACCTGATGTTCTTCACTTCTTTTTTTTTCTTCAAGTCCAACAACAATGTCCCCCATGGACGGTGGGATCAGGCTTGGTACCCAGCTCCATTCCTGACGGCCTCCTGAGCCATGTCAGTTTCAGGCATCATGGAGGCACCAAATGAACCAAATTCATGTATTGTTGTTGTTGATGAAATTACCCAATACATTTCCTTTTTGATTACATTTAAGTAATCAATTGATGTGATGGAAATGTTTATTTTTTTGAGAAAATTTTCCGCCCACCCTAAAACTTATTAAGAGTACTCCCTTTATTAATGTTTCACTTTTGATTGAATTTCCAAACCCCGCAATTTTATTAAGAACCTACTCTTATTAAGAACCACCTATTTATTGTATATTATTATTAACAATGCCGATAAACCTATTGCTAAGACTGTTTCGTGAAGTAAACATGCAAGAGTATAGAAATTTGGGCAATTTTAACCTTTGTGCTTGCAAAAAAACCAAAGAATCAAAAAGATGGTTTTTCCCTTGACACTGCTATTATTTTAACTAGCTTCACTCTTCAGCAATGTTTATTGTTTTAAAAAGCGATGATTAGGATTTTAATAAAACCTAAACATATGAAAGTGAATTTATATATTTTCTTTGTTCTTAAGAATTTACAACAAAAATAATAAACAATATTTATTTATTATATTGTTTATTGGAATGGTTGGCAAAACATTGGCTAAATGCCAATTGATTCAAACTTTAGAAAATGGTAATTAATAAAGATTTCCTTATATTTGGTTAGCATATTTTAATAATTTAGTAAATGTTTATAAATTTATGAATAAAAAATTTTCATATTTATTTCTTTATAAATTGGTGAATGATAAATATTGTATTTCATTAGTTCTAATACAATTGCATTTGTTTTTAGAATGCTGTAAATTTATTTACAAGAATAATTTTATAATTATCCTTGTAAAGAATATTCAAATAAATGAACAAATAGTGTGTAATGATAAAAGTATGCAGATGTAGGCTTTAAGAAAAATACAAGGTTCGCATATAGTGTCTTTTTATAGTCCCAGTAAACAGAAATAGCTCCCTCAAAGAAGTGAGTAACAAAACAAGGGGAGACCACTCTTGATTATTTATAACATAGTGTTTAATATTTTTGTTGTAAATTCACAAGAACAAAAAAGAATGTATAAATTTACTTTCATCATATTTTTTATATTTTATTACCATTTTAATCATCATTTTTTAAAACAACATTATTGAGGAGTGAAGGTAGTTAAAATAATAGTAATGTCAAGGGAAAAAAATGTCTTTTCGACGCATTGTTTTTTTTTGTGGGCGTTTAGGTTAAAGACAGCTACAATTTCTTCTAAGACTTAATTTAGTTGTAAGCTTAAATAACTTGTCAGTATCCTTGAATATTGTCTACTATAATTAGATAACAAAAAGGGAGTTTTGTTTTCAGGTTTGATTAAGACTGAATTTAGATTTGATTAGAGAATTCCATTTCCCATTCAATTATTATTGGTTGGCAGGATCTGTCTAACCTAATTCCCATAAATCAACAGGTTATTACTGCATTCCCTAGTGACTTCAAGGTTGGACAACTCTTCTGTTAAGAGATCCTTCACATTGAACAAATATTTTGTGCTATAATTCTAATGCTATAAATATTTCTTTTTATTTGATTTCAAGATAAAAACACTTTTATGTTCATGAAATACTCTATTTCCTCAAATATGTGCCTGGGGTTTTTATTTAAGTATTCAACCTTTAAGAGAGACACTTATTCAAGGGAGGTGCTTATTGAAAACTACTCATATGTGAAACAATTGAGACACTTACCTTATACAATTTGCAATAATTCATTTTATGCTTTACATACGTATTATAAAATTAAAACAACAAACAAGAGTAACAAAATATTTTTCACCAAGATGTATGAGCCCATCAAAATATATTATGATTCTTAAACACTTGTGACAAATTTGATTTTAGTTTATTTAGCAGCATATCAACTCCTTATGGGTCATTAAATGCCAAAATTTAATTTTCTTGGGGTGCATTAATAATTTCTCTTACAAAAATATATTGCTGGTAATATTTTTTTTAAATGTATTGCTGGTAATTTTTTTTTACTATGAAAATATATTACTGGTATTTTTATTATAAAAATGTATTTTTATACTTTCATAGTATTTTGACCCCAGTTTGGGGGGTTAAATATTTGCACACTGTTAGCATAGTGGCCATGTTTACACTGTAACAGCAGCAAGAAAACTGATGCAATCAAGCTCAAATTTTGATCCCATGATTCCAATAGTACTAACAATAAGCAGGCATAAGCAGATGGGAGTATGACAAACCTTAAAGATATATTATGGCAAAAGTGTGGATAATTTTTAACTCATTCTTGTATATCTTTCCATTTTTTTTTCACTGGGACCCTAACAGGTGATACCACCCTGGGTCAGGTTGGACCTGGAAACAACAGCAATTAAGAGATGGTTCCACGCTCCTCAAAACCTCCAATCTCCCGATCAGAGGCCTTGGTACAGGAAGGATAGACCTGGGAACAACAGCAATTAAGAGATGGTTCCACACTCCTCAAAACCTCCAATCTCCCGATCAGAGGCCTTGATACCGGAAGGGTGGACCTGGGAACAATAGCAATTAAGAGATGGTTCCACGCTCCTCAAAACCTCCAATCTTCCGACCAGAGGCCTTGATACCAGAAGGATGGACCTGGGAACAACAGCAATTAAGAGATGGTTCCACGCTCCTCAAAATCTCCAATCTTCCGATCAGAGGCCTTGATACCGGAAGGATGGACCTGGGAACAACAGCAATTAAGAGATGGTTCCACGCTCCTCAAAACCTCCAATCTTCCGACCAGAGGCCTTGATACCGGAAGGATGGACCTGGGAACAACAGCAATTAAGAGATGGTTCCACGCTCCTCAAAACCTCCAATCTTCCGACCAGAGGCCTTGATACCGGAAGGATGGACCTGGGAACAACAGAAATTAAGAGATGGTTCCACGCTCCTCAAAACCTCCAATCTTCCGACGAGAGGCCTTGATACCGGAAGGGTAGACCTGGAAACAACAGTTATTAAGAGATGGTTCCACGCTCCTCAAAACCTCCAATCTTCCGACCAGAGGCCTTGATACCGGAAGGATGGACCTGGGAACAACAGCAATTAAGAGATGGTTCCACGCTCCTCAAAACCTACAATCTTCTGACCAGAGGCCTTGATACCGGAAGGTTGGACCTGGGAACAATAGCAATTAAGAGATGGTTCCACGCTCCTCAAAACCTCCAATCTTCCGACCAGAGGCCTTGATACTGGAAGGGTGGACCTGGGAACAACAGCAATTAAGAGATGGTTCCACGCTCCTCAAAACCTCCAATCTTCCGACCAGATGCCTTGATACCGGAAGGGTGGACCTGGGAACAATAGCAATTAAGAGATGGTTCCACGCTCCTCAAAACCTCCAATCTTCTGACCAGAGGCCTTGATACTGGAAGGGTGGACCTGGGAACAATAGCAATTAAGAGATGTTTCACGCTCCTCAAAACCTCCAATCTTCCGACCAGAGGCCTTGATACTGGAAGGGTGGACCTGGGAACAACAGCAATTAAGAGATGGTTCCACGCTCCTCAAAACCTCCAATCTTCCGACCAGAGGCCTTGATACCGGAAGGGTGGACCTGGGAACAATAGCAATTAAGAGATGGTTCCACGCTCCTCAAAACCTCCAATCTTCCGACCAGAGGCCTTGATACCGGAAGGGTGGACCTGGGAACAATAGCAATTAAGAGATGGTTCCACGCTCCTCAAAACCTACTGTTCAGAGGCCTTGCTGCTGGATGTAGTTTTCGTTATACGCTGGATGTCTTGTGACAAATGCTAATGGTAGACACATACACATCAACAAATGAGACAAGAGAAAATAGATTGTGGTTCAAAACCAGTAACAGAAATATTCCCTGAAATTAAAAAAAAAAAATCAATGAATCTTTTAAAAGTGATTTTGTAAGTTGCATCAAATGAAGAATATAACACTATCAAAACAAATTAAGAAATAAAAAAAAAGAAAGGAATGGATTTTTCAAAAAAGGTTTTAATGTCTTGACCTTAAGTGTTGTGGTTTCAATCTCTGACATCAGCAGAGAGAGCAAAAAAATCTTGGAGAGTTGAGTTATCTAGGCCTTTTTTTTTTAAATGCAAGGCAGTAAAGCCACTAAGACACAAGGGGTTACTGGGTGTAGAAGAATTAGGAATAGAAGCATTAATAATGAGCAGAAAGAGTAATCAGGACAGTAGATAGCAATTGACATTGCATTTAAATTTTTGAAAATTAAAGTTGGCTAGGAAGCATTGAGTCAGAAGCTCGAAAACTGAGGTACCCAAAAAGGCATAGCACGTTGAATTAGAACAATCAATCCCTGTGGACTAAATAAAGGGTTCGGTTTGAAATTCCAGCAATTATCACCTGAAGAAGGCCAGAGTGTACAGTGACCAAAATGTTGTGAATGTGGCAATAAGGTCCGAACAATGTAAATAGTGTCAATAGTTACAATACCTCACTCAGCTCAGAAATATAGACAGATCCTGAAGAAGGCCAAAGTGTACAATGGCTGGAATGTTATGAATGTGGCAATAAAGGTGAGGACAACAGTCTGAACAATGTAAATAGTGTAAATAGTTACAATACCTCAGCTCAGAAATATAGGCAGATCCTGAAGAAGGCCAAAGTGTACAATGGCTGAAATGTCATGAATGTGGCAATAAAGGTGAGGACAACAGTCCGAACAATGTAAATAGCGCAAATAGTTACAATAGCCTATCTCAGAAATATAAACAGATGATGAGAATATGAGGATTGTGCTCAAAGTTGTGGACAAACTGTCTGAAGTTCGTATTTTATTATTTTTGTTATTTTTGTCATTATCAAGGACTGATGTGGTGTCTGTGTGGTAGTTAGAATTCCTTTGTTTGAATCCTGGTATTCTTTGGGAAGCTGAATGCTTGAAATTGTTTAGCATGGTTTATTTATCTATATTATTTTATTATTTAATTAATTGATTTACTTATTTATTCCTGTATTTTTATAATACTAATATAATATAGTCATGATCTGGCGGCTTAACTTCAGTCACTGCTGTAAGGTTGCTTCTCTGTGCCTTTTTGATAAATACTTTCATGGTAATTGTTTGAATGAGCTTCTCACTATGGTACCTAGATTGTATAAATTTAAGCGCAATACTAGACTGGCAGTGAGATCTCATCAATTTACAATTGAGCTGGCAAGATGTAACTGTAAGTTCTATGCTGACAGTTTCTTTTCTCGCACTTCTCACTTGTGGAACTCTCTTCCAGCTCCTTGCTTTCTAGCCAAGTTTAATCTGCAAAAATATAAATGCAATGTCAATTGCTATCTACTGTCCTCCTGATTACTCTTTTCTCTTTCTCTTCATTATTAATGTTTCTGTTCCTAATTCCTCCACTTCTTGTAACCCCTTGCATGTTAGTGGCTGTACTGCCTTGCTTGGGGTGATACCAATTAAAAAAAAAATGTGTGCACATTAATTAATATCATATGCACTTCAATATACCTTCTCCTGTGGTGAATGATATTTTATTTAATGTGGACTGTTTATTTTGCATAATAATAGCTTCTACAGTTGAGTCTTTCCTTGCACTGACAACTGTAGAGTATTTTACTAGTATCTGTCTTATATTTAGTTGTACTTTGGTCATTCATGAAAATCGAAAGTATTTGAACAAAAATATGAACTTCAGACAATTTATTGACAACTTTTAGCTTAATACTCAACACCTTTTCTGAAAATTGAAAAAAAATACAATAAAAAATTAGACCTTGTCGGTTCATTTTAATCAAACTTGTTTCAATAAATATTTGCTGCTTACACGCACGCACGCACACATGCACGCACGCACACACGCACACACACACACACATACATACACACACACACACACTTAATGTAATTAATATAATTAATCATGTGTAATGGCTATTAGGAATGAGGCCACACAAATAGAATGCGATTTATTTATTTATTAATTTAATTTGAATTTTATTTTTATTTTATATATTACTGATAAAATATATGTGCACATTAATTATATGGACTTCAATATACCTTCTCCTGCGGTGAAGGATATTTTATTTTATGTGGACTGTTTATTTTGGATGATAATAGATTCTAGAGTTGTGTGCCTTTCCTTGCACTGGCAGCTGTAGAGTATTTTACTTTTATCTACTAGTATCTGTCTTATATTAATAGTTGTACTTTGGTCGTTCATTATGTTTTGGTTGATGTGTACACAGATTGCACTAAGTTTCAACCAGAGACACGTCAATCTGTGAGAGAGTGGGGTGCATATGTGCCCAATGTAAGTATTTAATACTGTATTATGATTATTAGTGTTGGAGTCAGGAGGGGCATAAGAATTCATAGGCAACATTATTTTTACATAGTGAGTGGGATTTATGAGGCCCAGTGTTGTTGGTAATAAGTTAGATGTTTTAAAATTTTTGTAGTAGATAATAAATCTTAAGTGTTTGTTAAGATAATTGAATGATATGCACTGGTGAATTATGTTTTTAATTGCTTTTTCATTCTGCTTATAATTAGGCTGCATTTGATTACAATGGAATAAGTTAAGACAGACCTTGTCAGTTCGTTTTTATCAAACTTGAATACTTGCTGCCTAAGTATAACTTATTTGTACACACACACACACACACACATATATATATATATATAAGGTTCGGTTGTTTTCTTTAACCTTGAATGGCAACTTTCCTAGAAAAAAAAACATTGATAAAAACTTGGTGTATTTGGACTAACATGAGTGTCAGAATTGGACTTCAGAATTGGACTTCAGGAAGATCACCTGGCCTTGTAAAGCCTTGCATCAAATCATGATAAATCCTTTGTTAGGCAGGACACACTTTACTTTGTGTGAGGTTAATCCCAGTCCAGCCTCAATAAGAAAACATGACTATGTATTCTCAAAAGTGTTTATAACACTTAAAATTCACCAAAGTCTGTGTTTTATCAAGTCCAAAGTTAGTACAGTTGTTTCTCAGGAGATTTTAGAGCACTCCATGCTTCCGTTTCCTGGAAAGCTTTATGGAGATGTTGATTTCCTTTTTACAGCAGAATTTGGTACCTGTTCACAGTGCCAAAAACAAGAAGTAACTGGTTTGCTAACTATATCATTACTCTATTGATTGGCCAGCCAACTTGCCTAACCTGAACTCCATAGAGAATCTATAGGGCATTGTCAAGAGAAGGATAAGAGACACTAGATCCAACAATGCAGATAAATTGTAAGATGTTCACCCAATACAAGGCCCAAGGACCACTCAACGTAGAGGCTTACTGTGTGGAGTTCCATGAGTCTAAGAAAGGGTGAGGAGTGAAATTCTTGGGACTATGCAGGAAAGATAATGGCTAAGTCTTGACTTAAAGATGTCAAGATTTAATTAGTGAATGAAAGTATAGTCAGAATCATGGAGTAGAAATAGAATTTAGAAGGAACCGGAAATGCAATCCTAAACAGGATACAAGGGATAAACTGCTGTGACACCCAGTCGTCGGTCTCTGGTTGACTCCCTTGTTGTGGCGCGAAACTGCAATATTTCTTCTACCAGTGTTTTGGGGTTGACTCTTTGTTGCTGCCACCAGCCTGTATCCCAGTCGATTGGTGGTTGTTGCTACTCAGTGAAATCCCCTAGTCAGGATACCGATATGGGACACTGGCCTGTCTGAGGTTGAATTCTGGTTGTCAATGTTAATGGCTTTACCAGCTGTACTGGTTCAATACCAGCTCTATTGTTCCCAGCTCACTTGCAATGTCTGGTTACTGGAGTAACTGCTTTGATCTCAAGTCTAACCTACCCACGTTGTGACTTTGATCTTAGATAGACAAGATCAATTGAAAGGGGGAGAATTCCCTCAAGTTGAGAAACTTTGCTCTATACAGTAAGGCAACTCTGAGAGAATTAGAAGTCCTACCTGGATTCCTTATTGGCGGCCACAATCTTAACAACATAAAATATGCAGATGATGATACAGTGTTGATAGCAGACATAGAAAAGAAACTGCAAGAACTCCTATAGAAGGTAATGAAAGAAAGCAAGAAGAAAGGACTAAATATCAACTGTAAGAAGATTGAATGCGCGGTTGTTAGCAAAAGAGACAGCCCAACATGCAAATGATAAATTAGAGAAATCAAAATCAAGTAAGCACAAAATTCAAATATCTGCAAAGTGTTTTGACAGAGGACAGAAAGTGCATCACAGATATTAAAAGATACCTTACAAAAGCTGAGCAAAGTATTAAGAAATAAGAAAATCTCATTACGCACATCATCATCATCCGCTTGACTTTTGTAATCATAGTAGGGAACCAAATGCAGAAGCCACACTAAATCTCCTCCACAATGGTTTATCAACAGCAGTCATCAGCAATTCTGGTATGACCATATGACTTATCTTCACCAAAAGGAGATAATCGCCTTTCATATCCCTACAAATTCTTATGTTCTTTAGAAGATTGTATCTCCAATGCTAATAATCAAAAAACAACATTAAATTATTACATTGGTCATATATGCACCACACTTTCTTGTAGGTTGACTTGTCACTTGCTGAAACTTAGTGCAATGCATGTGCATATTTGTCACATCACAAAAAACTAAAATACAATGATTAACTTCAGACAATATTTAGTGGATAATTTCAGTTCATTTTATTATCTGCAAATTGCCATGACTTCTTGAGAAAGACAGTGGAGTGGTTTCCCATTGCCTTCTTTATGGTTTTGAATTATTTTTTTATTACTCTTAGACTGTTTTCTACACAAGGCTAGAAAGCTGTCTATCAATTAATCCATAACTTTATTGTCAAAAAATGTATAGTAGGTAGGTAAGTAGAAAAATGAAAATTAAAGAAATACGAAAACACAGTTAATATCTGACAAATATTTTAATAAGGGTTATTCGAAACAGAAGGAAAAAGTGTAAAAAAATCAATTTCATGACAGCAAAAGTGAAACAAGGTAAATTATCAAATAGGCTGTACTAAGCGATAAAATTTCAAAACGAGGCCGTAGCGGGAAGTACGGATGATTTTATTAATGTAAATAAAACAATATTGATTTCTCGTGAACCAGGAAAGCGACAATGAATGTTCTGAAACACTGCATCTTGATTATAGACTTATGTCATATAGACAAATGTAAGAATTTTATTTATTAATCTGCATTAAGTTCATGGGCTTTGTTGTGTTTTGGTTTTTTCGTAAACAATATTTGTATTCGTGGTTGAAAGGTAGAACTTTAAAAAATGGCGACTCTCGGGGGAAAAATTATTTCAGTTTAAAAAAAAGTAATAAATTTGTGATTTAATAAGCATTTATTGATTTAAAAAGTAGTTTTATAGTCTAAGAAAAATTCTGTCAAATTAAAATAAATAAAACGATTTATTTAAAAAAATTACCTAATTTAAAAAAAAAATGTTATGATTGAAATAATTTTCAAATAAAATTTAATTTTTAAATATATATATTTTTTATTTCCGTCACAAATAAATTAATTAATTGGCCTTAAATCTGTAAGTCACTTTTTATATTAAAGTTCATTTTTTTATATTTGTTTTAAGTTAAAAAATTGTCAAGGAAGTCATTCACTTTGTATTTGTTTGGTCAACATGCAAATCAATGTAGAAAGCATATTGCAGAAATTTTGATTTAAAAACAAAACTACAGACTACATTCTACAATGTGAACTTCTTCTAGGCTATGTCCCTTCAGGACGTTCGCGATCATAGCTCTCCACAATTTCCTGCCCTTTGTAGCTCTTCTTAATAACTCTTTTCCTCAGTTCCCCTTGCCTTCAATCTGTCCTGTGGTTATCAAATTTTCCAAACCCTCTTTCCTCATTATATACCCGAGAAATTACAACATAATAACTTGAGGAGATTGTCCAGCATTTACTATCAAATAGGAAAACTGATAACACTTAGTGATATTACATAACAGTTACTCTTTTCTCTTTCTAATGAAATATTATTGTTTCTTACTTAGCTTTTGGTAGGTAATGTGAACTAAAAAATGTTTTTAAAAGTAAAACATGTCTGTTAATAATAATAATAATAATATTATGTGCTAATACCCTTGGGAAAGGTATGAATTGTCTTCTTCTCCCCCTAGCTATGGGTAAATAGCATGACAGACCCAGTTCTATAGCCTTGGATGGCAACTGGTCTACTACAGAAAAAAATGGCAACCTACTTTGGGAAAAAATCTGCCTCATCAATCATGTATCAAAAGATACATGACACCTAAGTGTGTATCATGCTTGGCACATAACTGATTGATAAATTAATACTCTAGACAATTTAGACTAGAGTATGTCTTTTGGATTTGTTTTTTGATATGCATTTCAAAATAGCTGAAATTTAAATTGTGAAAATTGGAAGTTTTCCTAAAAATTAATCTGCAAAACTATTATTAATATAGGTATTTAGATTTATTTTTAATATCCTTTAGCACTGAAATGTTATACTTCCTCTCTATCTGGAAAATTAACAATTTCAAATTATGAAGTATGAAAAATCTCAGTACAAATTGTACCCCCCCCCATCTTAAGTGGTTCTTGAGCCTTGTATTAGATGAACGTTGGTATTTAAAAAATATGCATATGTGTGTGTAATTTTTAAACTATCAAAAGAGCTATTTAAAGATAGAATAAGTGAAACAAATAAAAGTCATAACTTCAACTGAGGGTGGGGATAAGTAATATTTTTATTTAAAATAGGAAATATTTTAATAAGTAAGGGCATATGGCCAAATCACATTGAAGCACTGGTTCCTGTATGATCACCGACATTAAGCAATGTCGAGCCAGCATGGTGTGACTGCTTGGGAATACAAGGTATTATAAGCTTGGATGTGCAGGTGGTGTAATAGATAATAGCTTGGAATTCTTAATCAGAGAGCCAAGTTTCAATTTCTGTGTTTTGTGTTTATTATGTTCACTTATGTGCAAATACCCTTGGGAAAGGTATGAATCCACCTCTTCTCCTCCTAGCTATGGGCTAATTAGTACTAAACCATTATCTCCAAAACAAATTTCTTACAATATAACAAATATTTAATTTATGGTAATGTGATAAGTAATATTTTGATAAAGTAAATATTATCTATGTTATAGGATTACTGCTTGAAAATAGCTTGATTTAAATGAAAATATTGCTTTTTTTACGACTTCCTTTCTAGAATAAACAGGACATCAAAAAATGAGGTGGGGGATAAATCAAATGCTAAAAGGGGAAGGGACTGAATCAGATATTAAATTTTAAAGAAATGTTATTCTATATTTTTTATTTGATCCTCATAAAATGAACATTTTTTTGTTCCTACAATTAATATTTTTTGTTTTCATTGCAAATATGGGTCAATCTATTTCAAATCAAGCAACAGCCACTGGTGAGCCTCTCAGAAAAATCTGTGAAAATTCACAGGTATTCTTGATCTAATTTCTTGATAAATCTCAAATATTACATCTGTATTTTTGATTACTTTTAAAATCAGAGCATCTTGAATTTCACATTTTTTTTTTGCATTTAGTTAAATAAGGCTTTCAATGAAATTCTGACATTCATTACTCCAAGGACATTTCATTAACAGATTTTAAATTTGGTCACAACAGTTATTGTTTACTGTAGATTACAAAAATATAAACAGCTTAGGTGTGTCTTATATGCCCAGATGCAAAATTATGCTGTCCATTTTGAAAGCTACTGATTTACAAAGTAGATCAGATAGAATCCAAATTAGTTTTCCTGTCATTTATGACCAAATAGATTATTTCTATGCAGTAAACATATTCATTCCTGTTATAGGGATATCAGGATTATTGCTTGAAAATTGATTGATTTTTTTTAACATACTTAAAAATGCCTATTTTCATGATATCAGCAAATCAATTAGCTTAAGTAAATTTTTATATTTTTACCACATATCCTTACATATCTGAAGATCATGTGACAAATTACATTTTGTGGATAAACTTCTATCTAGGTATATGTTTTTAAAACAGCTTGTTATGACAAAATCATGGTTTTGTTGATTTTGGCCCCTTATAAATTTGTTAATTATGAAAATATGAAACTGAAAGTTAGTACCTTTATAATTTCCTATGCAAATAAATTAGTTTAGGCTTCATTTTAGATTTGTTCCAAATAGTTTAGATGCTATGGACCCTTAAGAATGTGTGTATGTGTTCTTTTTTTTGTCTTTTTTTATGAGGGGGAATGGTTTACAAAATTTTTAACTGAACAAAGAAACTAAATAAAGGACATTAAAATAAAGATTCTACATGATTATTTTAATTTTAAATCCATCAAGTAAAAATAGTGATGTATCACAATTTGTTCATGTTAAGCAATTTTATTAAGGCTTAAAATATTCACAAATCAAGATCATTATTTGTAAGGTAAAAATCACATTATGGATATTTTTAAAGGAAATAAATTTAAGGAAATTTAGAGAGTTAGTGGGAATGTTAAAATCTTAGGTGAAGGTTGATAAGCTTCTGAATCTAGTCACCTGTGGTCATAGATTGATTTGTGATGGAATGACCCACATCCATTTTTTTGTTTTTGTATTTATTTTCTGAAATAAAAAGTTTTAGAAGCTTATGCTTTGAACACTCCCCACAACTAAAAAAAAAAATTAAAAAAAATGAAACTTTCCAATTTATTTAAAAAATTAATGACTAATGATTTTGGATGAACAAATAATGTTATATTTTTATTTTTGATATCTTTTTTCACAAATTTCAAACATTTTGATATCTGTGTTTATTTATTTCCCACTCTTGTAATTTGTCTTGCTTTCTAGTGTTTTTATTTATCTAACATTAAAAAAAAAGTGAATTCTTTGGGAGCTTCTAAAATATTTAATGATGTATGTAATTTTTATATACATAAATTAAATATGTTCCAAAGGTTGTCATATCCAGTGGTAGTACAGTAGGAGGGACAAACTCCACTGCCTATAAAATGCTACCATAGCAGGCGTTTCAAATAGCTTGTGACAAACTCCAACTCAGAGAAGGAGTGGAGGCAGAACACTGGCACCTCACAAGGAGCTTTGTGGAGATAGAGTACATCAACCCAGGAAGGTAAAACCCTGATTTTAAACTTTCACTGTCTTGTGATCATATCCAAACAAGGAAAAGGCTATGGAAATAAATCCAGTTAGAAAAACTAAAGCCCCAAATGTGATTGGCTGACAACCTTCTGGCAACTCTGGTCCTAAATGTAATGTACTGTATTCCTTTTGGATCTTATCAGTTTAGCTAAAAGGTGGGTGAGGCCATGTTGTCTGTTCAATTGCACAATCTCCTAGGCCAACAGGAGGTCACTAGTCTCACCCACAAAGGACTGAATTTTGATCAAACTGGGCGCTACTTTTATCTCATAAGAGAAACGAATCCCTAAAAAAAAAAAAAAAAAAAAATATGTCAACTCAAAAGCATTGTTATGCATTGAAATTAAATTTAGTTTTCTGTTTGTTTTTTGGTTTCAGCAAAAGGTGGGGTTTGAAAAATGCTGTGGATGTAGAAAAACAAAGTTAGGATTTTCCCTGGTACTACTGCTTCAAAATTAAAATTGAATTTTCCCTAGTATCAAGACATTTTTATCTCTAAGCTATTTATTTTAAATTATCATCATCCCTACGAGATTTTTCAGTGCTGTTTTTTCCCCTCATATTTTATAGCTGAGTTGAAAGAATTTTTGAAGAACCTTGATGAAGCAGGAACACAAGTCTGTCCAGTTTATATGAACTGGAATAAACAAGAGGTAAGCAAACATGAATTTTGGTAAAATTACAAATAAATTCAAATGTTTCTTAGTTTAAAAAGAACTGACACTTATTCTAGCATTTTTTATAGATTTTTTAATATAAAAAATACTTAAAATATGATTAGTTCATACTTGATCATAAGATTAAAACAACACACTCTTTAATGACTTTAAAATGTTCTGATTTGGTACATGAAAATTATAGAATTTTTAATAGACTATAAGAATCTAGTGCTAGAAGTTAAGCAGTATTTTGTTTAGTCAATTGAAAATCTAGTTAGTATATTTAAAAATTCATTAGCTAATTAAAAATATGGGATTGAATGGTAATGACAAATCTTTTCCAATGTCTGAATGTTTATAATTTATGATTTTTTAGTTTTTGAGTGATCCAGATATTAAATGGTTGAAAGCTGACATTTTGGCCTCAGAATTGGATGAGTTGTCTCCCTTGGAAGTGACAATTTTAGAAGCGTAAGTAATTTTTATAGATTGATTATTTCCTATTAAATTGATTGTTTTCATTGTAAACACAAATTAGAATATATAAATATAAGCAAGCAAGCACTAATAACCAGAAATGTTTGACAAGACTATCTCTGGGTTTTAAGCCCAGAGATAGACTTGTAAATCAATTAATGAACACTATAATATCTGGTATTATAAAGATTCAAATGAAAATCTGTTGTTATAGATTTCTAAAAGAAAATTTGATATATTTTTCTTAAAAAATACGGTATTAGACGTTTATAAATTTCTGATATTAATTATAATTTTCTACCTATGAGCCTGTAATGCCCACCATCCACAAAAAAGGGATGGGTAGCCATTAATGGTTTAAACTTGTCCTGCTAATTATGTACTCAAGATTTCTTTGTAAGGCATAAAAAATACAGTTTCTAAAATTAGTTAGACATTCAAAACTCTTTGTAGATTTGCTATTGTTAACAAACACAGTGTTTTGTTAACAACAGTGACTATACAAAAACGGGATTTGAACAGATGAATAATGTTGAAGATGTTAATTCTTTTAAAAGTTTTTTCTCTTTTATTAAATGCCATGACTTAGGCAATCATGGCTTGACACAAATTCTTTTTCATTATTATCTGTGAAGTATCCTGACATTTTGGAAAAGGTAGCATTGTGGCGTCCTGTTGCCTTCTCCACTCTTTTGAATTCAGAGTTGTCCTTCTGCTAGACTGGCTGGCAACTCAATTGCCCAGTTTATTGTACTATTTAAACCATAGCTGGGAACAAAGAAGATGGATTCATTTATTTCCCAAGAGTATTTGTCTGAAAGTGAATGGAATAGACTAAATGAGAATTTTAACACAGTCTTCCAATTATAGACAATGCAAAACTAGAGTTTAATCTATTAACTGATTATCATACTGTTGTAACATTTTCTTTTTTGTAAGTATATAAAAATATATATAATGTACAGTTTTATTAGAAACAACAAAAAAAAAGTTTGCTAAAAGTAGCTTCATGTGTGGTATTATGAAACCCATAATGATTATTTTTAAGGTATTGTTGATTTTAGCAGACAAACTTTTGCATTGCAAACACCAAATTAGCTTTCCTATATATTTCCTTTGCATCATTTATAAATATTACTTTACTTTTTATTCGATATGGAATCCCCACAAAATATAGTGTTTTATATATTAATTTTATATATTTGAAATTGCAGTAGCCTGTCTCTCAATTTCAGTCAAGATTGTTTTAGGAGTTGCCATAGAAGGTTATGACAACACAACCAAGAAATTCAAATTCAAATTTCATTGGCAGTACTAACATTTTGCTTGGTGAAAATAGTCACCTACAGAGTGCTAAAGGTTAACTATTGTTTTGATCCTACTTTGGATTTGAAAGATCAGGTATCAGGAATGACACAAAGAAATGTCTTATAATTGTGTCTTATAATAAGTGTAGGTACTGCCAAAGATTTACTAAATACATGATGAAAAAATGACCCAAACTGAATAAAAACATAGATTTATTGTCAAAATCTTTGTTATTATTAAGAAGAAAGACCTAAGGATTTTTTGACTATTAAAGTATATTTTAAAAAATTTTTAGAATCTTCAAAATTTTGGTTAATTTTTTTTGGGGGGGGATCAGTGGGTGACCATAAACTAGTATAAGAAACATAAGCACCTTTTTGTGGTTGAAACACTCATTGATTTGGAAATTCTTGCAAAAATCAGATAATTGTCGGATTTTAATGAAATTTCTAGGACTTCTTCAAAAATGAATGAAATTATTTTTAAAATGTTTCTTTTTTTTTTCTTTTTTTTAATCTTGGTAAAAATATTTTAATATTTATATGAAAAATCTGCTCTGAATCATAAAATAAAAATTGCTATAAAAGTAAGAAATCAGAAAAGCTTTTTAATTACTTTTATGAATAAGATTATATCATGGACACATTTCTCCTGTGTCTAATGTTATTTTGGTAATGCTTTATACTTATGGTTGTAGCAGTATTATCCTGAATTTAGTTTTAGTAGATGAATCAATGTCAAACATCACTATTAATTTTTTGCTGGTATTTAATTTGATTTTCATATTTTATTGTATGAAGCTTTGTCAACCATTATTCAGTTTTGACTAGTATTTATTTAATTTTTTATTTATTGTATAAAATACGAATATACATTAATTAATTTCAAGAATAAAATCAATATGGAATATTGCTGGCCATCAGCACGATTTTAAAAAAGATTACTTGAATAACAACAGCAACTTAGAAAATATTAGATGAGACATTTAGATTAATGCGCGGAGAGACATTGAACAAGGGAGGTAACTAGTGTTGGACAGTCAGATCAGATTAAAACGATTTAAAGTTGTTTATTAAACAATCAGGTAAAATTTTTCGCATGAACTTTTAAAAATTATTCTTTTTTCCTTTAGCTTTATTTTTTTGAATTGTAAAAGACAAATTTTCTGATGAAATTAATCTTATATTTCTATGATTTGTTGCTTGTCTTTTTTAATTAAAATGTTTTATTCAATTATTTCTATCTGTAGAACTGCTTATGACGAAATTTATATTTTCAGAGGGAAAGAGAACCTTTGTGATATTCTTCACAGAATTGCTGACGAACTTCCTGTTGCTGGTTGGTAAAGCTTTTCTTTGGATAGTCTTCCGGCATTTTATAATGTCTCAATTGCTGTTAGTCAAACGACCACTGACAGAATTTTGTTAGAATTATTATTTTGCCTACTTATCTTTCTGGTAACATGATATGTCTCTCTTTTCTTTTTTTTTAAAAAATATTCACCCCAAATAAGGTGACACTTCCACTAAAATGCAAGGGGCTACTGGGAGTGAAAGAGAATGAAAAGACTTTAGAAGGAACTGGAAGCCTAATCCCAAACAGGAAACAAAGGATAAACATCTACTCCTGTTCAAAAGACCAGGAAAGAGTGTTAACTGGATGATAGGCAAATCTATCTACTTCTATTGAAGAAAAAAATAAAATAAATGAATAAATAAATAGTAAATAAAATTTCAGAGTTTATGCGAAGTATAGTTGAAGTAGCTTTTAAAAGGAACCAGAAACCAAATTCTAAACAAGAAACAAGGGATAAAGCTCTACTCATGTTCAAAAGATCTGGGAGGGGTAAAGATAATCTTGTTTTGTCATTATTTTCCTATCAGTAATGATGATGAGCAGATTTGAAAAATGAAAGTTCAGGCGTTTCTATCAAATAATGAACAATAAAGTCAATTTCTTGTGCTTTCCATAAAACATTGAATATATATGAATTATCTCTTCCATCAGAATATTTTGCATATTTCTTTTTTTCATGATAAACTCCCTTGAACTTCCAAGGCAGAATAGAGCCACAACATTGCTGCCCTGATTTCAGAAACTAGTAAATTCCATAAGGTCGAATTGATAGTACCATAAGCAGACCATTTTAAAAAACAAAACAAAACATTTCACTGCAAGCAAGGCAATAAAGCTACTAAGATGCAAGTGGTTACTGAGTGTGAGAGTGTGGAGACACGCCAGAGAGTCTTAGCAATATTTCTTGGAAACTTCAGAATAAATGAACAGAATCATAGATATAAACAAATAATATATGTTTATTTATTTGACTTCAATTGGATCAAGTCCTTTATAATTCAGGCTGGCGAAAGTTCATTCGGCTGGATAGTTGGTAGTTTACAAGTCAGACATTGGTAGTAGTAGGGAGTGTGTTTATTTTGAGAACATGTTGCAGACACCAAAGGCTGTGTTTTCTTGGCCCTCATGAAGGGCAGAAAAATGTTTTAAGCAGACAAATGCCTAGTTTCTTCATGTGACACACTTGGTTAGTTTCTCTGCTACTGTCTGTTGGCTGTCTCTTTATATACACTTAAGAAAGGCTCCAGAATACTTGGCACGAAGCTTGGTTTTGGCTAACATCGAAAGTGTCTTTGCTTTTTTTGAATGGCCAAAATTCTTTTAGTTATTTTCCATTGTTCTTTTTTTTTATTGTGGAAGTTATATGTGAAGCGTCTTTTATTTTGGTATAATTTTAATTGCAATAACTAGACTCGGCATTTGGCAGCAGTTGTTCAGTCTTTTCTTCTTCCTCTTTTTATACAAGAGTTGCTTTCTCATTAGTTCAGAGAGAAAGTGATATGAGTTTTAAAAGAAAGCAAATCCCTTATTTTAATTTGAATTCTTTTTTGTTAATATTTTCATATTTTATTTTTAAATCTGGGCTCACCACAAGAGACTACGAGAAAAAGAAAACATTATTAAGGAGAGAGGACAATAAAATAAAAGAATTAAGAAGATAGAAGATAATGATTGACATTGCATTGAAATTTTTGAAGATCAAAGGCAATAAAGTCACTAGGACGCAAGGGGTTACTGAGTGTTAGAGAATATGAGAAAAACTATTATTAAGAAGAGAGGGCAATAAAAGAACGAGAATTAAGAAGATAGAAGATAAGGATTGACATTGCCTTTAAATTTTTGAAGATCAAAGTTTACTGGGAAGCAAGAAGCTGGAAAAGATTTCACCAAGCAAGAAGTGTGAGCAAAGAAACTGTTAGCATAGAACTTAGTTAATCTAGCCATTTCAACTTTAAAATGAGACCTTGCTGATAATCTAGGACTGCACTTAAATTCATAAAGTCTAGGTAACATAGAAGAAACAATAATTACCATATTTCTGGAAAAAAAACAATTACCATGAAAGTATTTATAGAAAATGCATAGGGTGGCTACGTTATGGTGGTGGGAAAAGTGTCTGAAGCTGAGATGCCATGTCAATTTGAATTTCGAATTGATTTTCTCCTAGGTTGGTTGCTAGCAAAATGCTAAAGAGATCACTATTTCTTTCTTTGTTATCTATCATATTTTCTTGTGCATAATGTACCAGTATGAAGTTTGGTTAAAAGCAAAAAGGAACGATAATTTTGAAAACGTAAGTTTCCTTCAGGATTCAAAACTCAATTTATTAATTTAAATAAAGGAAAATATAATGTTAACAGGTATAGAATCTGTGTATGTGCAATTAGTCATTGGAGTTTGTTTAGTTATTTAAATCTTTGGGTAACAAATACACTCCTATCGAGAATTGAGGTTAAAAGGTTAGTGGACAGTGTTGAACGTAGCTTCCTGACACCTATTTCTGAAGAAAACAAAAGCAGGAAGGAAAGAAAAGGAAGTAATAGAGAAATACTATGCGGAGAACTGTCAGGCAAAGCAAGTTGATCTTACTGTGAAATTCTTAGACGGGTAAAACCAGAATCCCTACTGCGTATCTGTTAGGAGGAGGACAAGAATCTAATATTGTAGATTATATTATACTACAGTGTTTTGGCCAGTCCATTCTGCAGCCTTCTTCAGGTGTATAATTTGTAAGGAAAGAAAAAAGGCCTTCTTTCCAAATCTAGATCAATTCCAAATTTGTAAATATCTAATTGAGATATTAAAATTTTAAAAAATTCATAATTTTATGAATAAAGTTTTAAACTTGAGGAACGCTGTAGAATGGGACAGCTGATGTGTTGGGGTAATAACATCAACACAAGTACACTTGTCTAAACCAAACTTTGAATGTTAATGACTCTTTCCAAATTTAAAGACAATATCAATTTTAAGATTCAGGTGTACTTTTAAAAAAAGTACTCTACTGAAAGTAGACTGCTCATTAAATCCTCTTTTCCTCCATGTAAAACAATATTAGAGTTATTTTACTGTAATAACACTATATTGTGAATTTATTGCTATATTGTCATTTTACCATTACCAATATGACTTAGTGGTTCTGCCCAGTCATATATGTCTTATTGGACTGAAATGCAATTTAGGAATTTTTTGATCATTTTCATTGGTTTATAAACTTGATTTATCCTGTGTAGAGTAGGGTAGGTTGATTTTGGAAGCGTGGTATTGTACTCAATTAGAAGGTTGGGATTTGACATGATAAATAACGACACAAGATAGTTTTTTTCCAAATTGTTACTGTTTTTTGAGGAGACGAATTTAAGATTAAATTGCAGTGTTGGAATTTCATTCCAGTGATCAGTGAAAACCTTATAACACAACCCTATAAAATTTATAATTTACTGAAGCTTAACAAATTTTATATGGACAAGATGCATGGCACAAGTACATTATTGCTAAATCACTGTGACATTAAATAAGACCTTCATTTACTTCAAAGGGAAATTATATTAAACAATTTAGCTATGTTATGATAATATTTTATACAGTGCAGTAGTTTTAGTGCGATTTTCAATGAACAAGGCAAATTTAAAACATTTTTTCTTATAATTTGTGCCCAGCAGTATCAACTTTATTTGTATTTCTTGTTATAGTAAAATTTTGAAGTCAGTTTGTAAGCAAAAACCTGCAGAAATTAGGCATTTCTGTACATTTGTTTTCAAACAATCTTTAAAAGTAAATGCTCAAAAATTGGTAAAAGCTATGAATCTAATTTTTGGTGTCAGTACTTATCACATCAAACCCCAGCTTTCATGCTGAGTATAGTGTTGATTTTTTAAAAAACAAATGAAAAATCAAAATCTGCCCTGGCATTTTGAACATATTTCACTTTGTTTTTAGTGTTTTATCATTTCTTTTCCACAGGTAGCATTATAGATGTTGTTCTGGATTTGAAAACTGTTGAAGATATTGATGGAAGGTAAGAGTAGATTTTAAAACCTTTTTTTAAGAATATCTCAAAGAGAAATCAAATTATGTTTTCACATCCTTGGTAGCAACCTTCAAAATTGTCATGTTTTTCCTTTTATTCATCAAATTGTGATCTTTTATTTTACTTAATTGAATATGGCAATGTTATTTTTTTCTGGATGAAGCATTGTCAACAATTCTTATTAACCCTAGAACTCTAACTATGGGTATAATATACCCAGTGTTGTAACTTTAATTGAAGGTTAGTGTTCTAGGGTTAATGTTTGACTTGTATTTACTTTCATCTTTATTTTTTATTAAATGAAGCATTGTTAACCATTATTAATTTTTGACTAGTATTTATTTTCATTTTTCATTAGATAAAGCATTGTCAGCCATTATTATTAATTTTGAACAAACATTTACTTTCATCTTCATTTTTTATTAGATGAAGCATTGTCAACCATTATTATTAATTTTTGACTGGTATTTAAATTCTAAAATATTCTGAAATATATAAAAAAAGTAAATAAGATAATTCTTAACAAAGAACTTTTACTAGTCTATAACTAAACTTGTATAAATGAAAAATTACTGCCCAAGTAAACCCAATTCAATATTAATAATAATGGAAATTTACAGATTTGGCACTTTAATTTTTGAATTTGGTATTAAATTTTTTTTTATGAAAAAGGGATTAGAGCCATTAGCACAGTTTAATATTGTGTATTATTATAAATTTCTTTATAGATAGAATCTGTAGCCTAAACTCAATAATATCACTTTTGGAAGTGGCGTTTACAAAGTTGTGCAAAAGTAGGTATACAGTAATGAAAGACAAAACGTGTGCACATAACATACTTTACTGATCATAAAAACATGTTTATTATTGAATAAACATATCAGTCTCATATAATTATTATTATTGAATAAACATATCAATCCCATATAATTATTATTGAATAAACATATCAATCCCATATAATTATTATTATTGAATAAACATATCAGTCTCATATAATTATTATTATTGAATAAACATATCAATCCCATATAATTATTATTGAATAAACATATCAGTCTCATATAATTATTATTATTGAATAAACATATCAGTCTCATATAATTATTATTATTGAATAAACATATCAATCCCATATAATTATTATTGAATAAACATATCAGTCTCATATAATTATTATTATTGAATAAACATATCAGTCTCATATAATTATTATTATTGAATAAACATATCAGTCTCATATAATTATTATTATTGAATAAACATATCAGTCTCATATAATTATTATTGAATAAACATATCAGTCTCATATAATTATTATTATTGAATAAACATATCAATCCCATATAATTATTATTGAATAAACATATCAGTCTCATAATTATTATTATTGAATAAACATATCAGTCACATATAATTATTATTATTGAACAAACATATCAATCCCATATAATTATTATTGAATAAACATATCAATCCCATATAATTATTATTGAATAAACATATCAGTCTCATATAATTATTATTGAATAAACATATCAGTCTCATATAATTATTATTGAATAAACATATCAGTCTCATATAATTATTATTGAATAAACATATCAGTCTCATATAATTATTATTATTGAATAAATATATCAATCCCATATAATTATTATTATTGAATAAACATATCAATCCCATATAATTATTATTGAATAAACATATCAGTCTCACATAATTATTATTATTGAATAAACATATCAATCCCATATAATTATTATTGAATAAACATATCAATCCCATATAATTATTATTGAATAAACATATCAATCCCATATAATTATTATTGAATAAACATATCAGTCTCATATAATTATTATTGAATAAACATATCAGTCTCATATAATTATTATTATTGAATAAACATATCAATACCATATAATTATTATTATTGAATAAACATATCAATCCCATATAATTATT
This sequence comes from Acanthosepion pharaonis, assembly GCA_903632075.3. NCBI lineage: Eukaryota > Metazoa > Mollusca > Cephalopoda > Sepiida > Sepiidae > Acanthosepion > Acanthosepion pharaonis. Next base: position 326,310 of record CAHIKZ030000799.1, read on the forward strand.
ATTGAATAAACATATCAGTCTTATATAATTATTATTATTGAATAAACATATCAATCCCATATAATTATTATTGAATAAACATATCAATCCCATATAATTATTATTGAATAAACATATCAGTCTCATATAATTATTATTGAATAAACATATCAGTCTCATATAATTATTATTGAATAAACATATCAGTCTCATATAATTATTATTATTGAATAAAACATATCAATCCCATATAATTATTATTGAATAAACATATCAGTCTCATATAATTATTATTATTGAATAAACATATCAGTCTCATATAATTATTATTGAATAAACATATCAGTCTCATATAATTATTATTGAATAAACATATCAGTCTCATATAATTATTATTGAATAAACATATCAGTCTCATATAATTATTATTATTGAATAAACATATCAGTCTCATATAATTATTATTGAATAAACATATCAGTCTCATATAATTATTATTATTGAATAAACATATCAGTCTCATATAATTATTATTATTGAATAAATATATCAATCCCATATAATTATTATTGAATAAACATATCAGTCTCATATAATTATTATTATTGAATAAACATATCAATCCCATATAATTATTATTGAATAAACATATCAATCCCATATAATTATTATTGAATAAACATATCAATCCCATATAATTATTATTGAATAAACATATCAATCCCATATAATTATTATTGAATAAACATATCAGTCTCATATAATTATTATTATTGAATAAACATATCAATCCCATATAATTATTATTGAATAAACATATCAATCCCATATAATTATTGAATAAACATATCAATCCCATATAATTATTATTGAATAAACATATCAGTCTCATATAATTATTATTGAATAAACATATCAGTCTCATATAATTATTATTATTGAATAAACATATCAATCCCATATAATTATTATTGAATAAACATATCTGTCTCATATAATTATTATTATTGAATAAACATATCAATCCCATATAATTATTATTGAATAAACATATCAATCCCATATAATTATTATTGAATAAACATATCAATCCCATATAATTATTATTGAATAAACATATCAGTCTCATATAATTATTATTGAATAAACATATCAATCCCTCAAATGTTCAAACTGTTTTCCGCTGTCATTCACACACTCCTCTTTACCTGCAAAATATTTATTCTTATTTATTAAAATATCAAAATCGTGATAAATGTATTATAATAAATATTATGAAAATAAAAATATAAGAAATGATTTTAATGAATTAAATGAATTTTAGTGTTAAATGAATCCTAGAACCACTATTATCAGTGTTGACGGCTTTATCTCATATGCAAGAATTTAATTTTTTTGCTGATCTCTTCCTTTATGATGATGGCATTGGTGACTAAATTCGCTGGTTCAGGAGGAGAGGCTTCCATCCTCCATTCCCTATCATTGTCTGGCTTTGCAAAGAGTTGGTTGGAGGTGAAAGAAAATAAGTAGAAGAAAGTGCTGATGGTGTAAATTTGCTTAAGGTGGACTTCAACTTGCCAGAAAGTGACCCACATACTTGATTTCATGACCTTCCTCTGTGGTACATATGGAATGAAACATGCAGAATCCAGTTATGAAGCTGCATCAGACTGCCACTGACTTATAATTTCAAGTGGTGCCTTCTGTAGAATGTCTGTCATATGTAGCCCTCTTCGTCTGCTGGTTCAACCATTGAGATCTGTTGTAATTGTCATCCACTTGAGTCTTTGAGGTTGGTTGTGCTAAGTCTGTTTCCTCATGTTGCCACCAAGGCTGACCCTACCAGGAATTTAGAACTCCTGACAACATCACTCTCAGAGTCATTAGACCATGCAAGCTCTGCCACCACAGCAAAGGGTAACCATCTGAGGTCACTATTATAATACTTACTAACTTACCAGGCCCTGCAAAACATCAAATTAATTACAAAATATGTAATTTTATAAGTCTTAAATTCAAACCTTTAGTTACTAATAAAAATCACTTCTTTTTATCTTTTTTATTGTTTGTTTAAATTTTATGTTTATTTTCCAGTTTTCTGTCCCTTCTGCATGGGGTACTAAAGCGATACCAATTATGGCTTTGTGCTAACATCTCTATTTTGTGTCCAGAACACAAAGCAAACAGTTATAAAAACAAAGACATTTTGCTTGATGTTCTTTCTATTGATCCACTGCCACATTTAATCAATGTGCCTATTAAACAACATGCTAAATGGAGAGGCAGTCTCGTATTTTCTGATACACAGGTATGACACTTGATTCTTTATTTCATCATTTCTTTTACCCCTGGGAGAAAGTGCAATTACTGTATATTTCCATGTATAAGGTGACCTTTCAATAAGACAAGGTAAAAAAATATAGCAAATTTTAATGAATTTATCCTGTACCGTTGGTATAAGATGATTGCTTATTGATGATATAAAGATGATGTTATTGGAAATGTTGTTACTTACTGTATCCTTAGAAAGTCAAAATAGACGAAACAACAAAACCAATTCTATATCATGTTTTTCCTACACACATCCCCTAAAAGGGAAACCATTGTTTTGTTTACGTCTCTTGTGAAGACTGATTCTTTTTCTTTTTCCTCTTCTTTTCCTATATCTAAACAGTTACAAACAGCTTGGCCATTTACTTATACTTCATCAACAATCACAAAATACTGCTAATAACATTACAATAAGGTAAAATAATAGTACATTTTACTTTCAACATTTTTTTATTCATTATTGAAAGCTTAGCGAAAGATAAAGGTTGCTGTGAAACACAATCATAATTCAATATTTAAATTTTCTCAGCTGAGCTTTCATAGATACAAGTTGATTTTATTGATGTGGAATTATTCTTTGAATAGGCAATTTATTATGAAGTTATGCCAGTAATATATAAAGAAGAAATGGTTTTATCACTTTTATTATCAGTTTATTTGATAATGTGAATCTTTTTATGTATGTTATTGGTTATTACACTGAGGCTGAGGTTACATCACTCAGAATTTAAGGTTGCTTTTTTAGAATTGTAGTATAAGACAATCCTCAATTTTTAAGGGTGATTGTTTTGTATTTAAAGGTAGTCTTATATGCAGAAATTTACAGTATCTTGTAACTCTCTTATTTTAAAATTCCTTCATACAAAAACAAGACATGAAAATCCCCCCCCCCAACGTTTACTTTTTATAATACTACTCCTCCTCCTTTTATCTTAAATTTTTAAAACTGTAGTGGATTGGTAAATAGGATGGTACCTATTTACATTTGTTTAGTAGAAGAATAATAAAGTGTATAGTAAAGTAAAAGATTGACCAAAGTTGACTACTGATCACAATACAATATGGTGTCACTAATAGGATGTTTAAGTCACTCGGATGAACCGTAATTTGTCAAGACTTGGATCCAGTGTTTGCAGCCAAGGCTAAGGCTAAAAAATTGAAAGACAACAAGGCAAGAGAAGAGAGAAAATAAAATAACTAATCTCTTTCTAGCTTCGGCAGGTTGTGAAGCTATAATTAACATTTCAGTTACAGCATACCCCAAACAAGTCGAGAATTTGACTTTTGTCGAAATTTCAGAAATTATAAAAAGAAGTTTACGACCTAAAAAGAAACTTGTCATAGCGGAAATCGCTAAATTTCTGTCCATTAATACAAACAAGATAAATCAATTATACAATATCTTCACAGATTAAGAGAAGCTAGAATCTTCTGCAAATTTGAGAAACTTGAAACTCAAGATTTGGCTATTAAAGATGAAATGAGACAAGATCTCTATTAAAAAGAACATGACATAAACCTCAAGGAGGAGAGGAAGAAAGAGTTTGTAAAAGTTCCAGAACAACTAAAGGCATTAAACCTTTTTTTGGTTCAGGTTGGTGTAGTGGGATTGGCAAATACGATTATACCTATTTGCATATGTTAAGTAGAAGTGATATAAAGTGTATAGCAAAGTAAGAGGTATTTCCATATCTGTGCATCATATGTGGTGTACATGAACCATGGTTTTAAAAGAGGACCCTTAAGAAAAGAGTCTACTATTGAGCAGGACGTCTGAGGAATGGCCTAATCTAATATTTTGTGAATCATATATGACCACAGGATACTTGTTTTCAGATTTATTACTATTGTAACGCAACTCGGCATATTTGGCAAATAGAAGGTGATGATATATAGTGTTTTGCATCATAAAAACCTGTGCATCACGTGATTCACAGAGTGTAGTGCAAATAACTTATGATTTGTATATTCTTATTATGTGAAACACTATTTATCAGCACATTCTGTTTGCCAAATAAGCTGAGTTGTGTTGTAATAGTTATAAATCTGAAAACAAGCATGAATGTTTGGAATGTACACACGAAAATACCCTGATCAGACAAAGAGTTAATAAGCTATCAAGTTCAGAATCCCGTTACGCTCTAAAGGAGATAACTTAGTTCAGCCGTATATTTTAAATTCATATAAATCAAATTTTATTGGAAATACGATTAACGATGTCGAAGCCAGAAAACAGGGAAAACTGTTTTGTAACTTCATTTTACAGCCTCATCCAATTGATCAAGAACTGCTTGATGCTACCCATTTCTGCAAGTCATCAAATCAGCTTGGATTTATATGGCTTTTCAATCAGAACAAGCGAAGGAAAATAATAAGAAAAAAGAAATAATTGTTTTGTGAAAATTTTAATGACTGCAATTTCGTGTTTCCCTAAATGATAATTCTGTTTTTATTTGCAGAATGGTAAGGAAAAATTATTTCCTGGATTTTTATTAGAGACGACAATAAAATCCTCTCCCATTAATGTCGACATCAAAGCTGAAACTCCAGAAGACAATTCTCAAACGAACACATCTTTTGAAAAGGTGAGTGTCCAATGCTGGTCATTGTAACAGAAAAAAAAATGTTGATCATTTCTGTTACTATTAAAATGTTCTGTTTTTTTTAACACATTGGCTTCCAAGCCTGATTTCCCTTGTTCTCCCAGGGTCCTAATACTATATTTTAATTCATTTTGGTACAAGCGACTTTGTTTTAATATTGTTTCATATGAGGTAATGATATCATAGGTAGTATTTATTATCCACGACCCACCTATGTATTGTTTGATACTTGAGCCCATTTTAAAATCCAGAGTCCTACATGACCCACATGAATGCGTGGTACTGCTCTGTATGTAAAAATTAAAAAAATGACCCCCCCCCCAAAAAAAAACGACATTAGAAATTCCAAAAAGAAAACTAAATAAAAGACAAAAAAATCAAAAATATTAAAATCTTTTTGAAAAAAATGTGATTCTGGTGTACCATGATCTCATCAGCAATCAATCATAGCATCCCACTCCCAGTAATCCTCATAGAAAAAAAATAGAAAAACAACCCCCAGAGATTTGTGTGTGGGCCTTGCAGAAATGCCATCACAACCCTCTGCTGGGTTGTGTGGGGAAACAATGTGTTACGTGATAAATTTAAATCTAAAACCCAAATTTAACTAACTTGCCAAACACTATATCAGCTTTTACTCATAAAATATTTCTGAATAATTTTTGTTCAGCCTGAATAGAACCACTGCAAATTTCTCAAAAGATTATTAATAAAACATGTACACAATTTCTAAATCATTTAGGATATCCACCATTTGGTGTCAGACATTTTGGTATCCACAGTTTAACATAAAAATATTTCAGTAAAAGCACCAACCAGTTTTTCAGAAATTGGTTAATTTACTTCAAGTGGCAGGCATTTTAATGGCAATTGACAAAGGGAATTTCACCCATAATGGCCACCTCTATATTTTTAATTTGTTCACTAAAATAGATAAAACTAATTGTTTTGATATTTTGAAAATATGAATGCATGAAAGAAGAATTCATATAAAAAGTGAAGTAATTTTGAAATCAGTCAACAACAACAACAGTACATCTGCTCCGTTATTTAAAGTAGCAAAAGTTAAAATAAACTAGAAAAGCCTTGTTCAATAAGCCTTTGAAGTTACTTCCGTGATTCTCAATGTTCAACAATGTGTCACAGGCAGTCCAAAAAGCAATTCCTTGTTATCTTGTCATTTGATAATGAAATGAAAATTGTGATTTTGCCACTGTGTGTGTAATGCCATTAAGCTACAAATGTCAGTGCTAAAAAATACAAGTACTAAAATGTCAGGTTCCAATTTGGCAAACTTGAACTTTTGTGCCTGCAAAGAAAAACAGAGTTTTTCCATTGATATCACTATTATTTTAACTACCTTCAATCCTTGACAGTGTTTATTGTTTTAAAAAGCGATGATTAGAATTGGAATAAAACTTAAACATATGAAAGTGAATTTATATATTTTATTTGTTCTTGAGAATTAACAACAAAAATAATAAACACTATTTATTTATTAGATTGTCTATTGGAATGGTTGGCAAAACATCAGCTAATTGACAATCAATTCAAACTTTATAAAATGGTAAATAGGGATTTCTTTAGAGTTGGTTCACATTTTAATAATTTAATAAATGTTTATAAATTTATGAATAAAAATTGTTTTTGTATTTCTTTCTTTATAAATTATTTAATGATAAATATTGCATTTCATTAGTTATGATCGTATTAGTTTTTAGAATGTTGTAAATATAAAATTATTCTTTTAAATAAACAATCTAATAAATAAATAGTGTTTAATATGGGGTTCCGATAGGTCTGTAAAAAAAATTCCAGTTTTCTAGGACTATGTTAAAAAGTTTCAAGGACTGAAACTGTTACACACACAGTTAATGGTCATCAATTTCAAAAACACAAACTTTGTGATTTATCTTTTAATAACTTGACAGATGAGATGTTCAAAGAAAAGCTATAGCTGGTTACAATAATGTGACACTATTTAGCTATGGTAATTGGTTAACTAATTAACCATAAAAATTACACATGAAAATACTGAGAACGGAAAAGAAGATACACCGAGAATTTTTTTTTTTTTTTTACATTAAAAATAAAACCAAGTTACTTTTCTCAAAAAAACCCCAAGAATTGGCATGAACAGTGAACTCACAAAAAGGCCATATGCGAGCTTTTGACAATTGATTAATGATGTTTGTAAAAGTAATGATTAACAAAAAAACTAAGATATCATCTTAAGTGCTGGCAAGGCACGGCCATATGGTAATTATAAAAAGTTTTGGCATGAGAAAATATTCTGAAATATTGTCGATATGGGTTAGAGAGAATTACCCTTGTTTATTTTTCCAAGATGTCATCTTCAGTACCGACATTAAGTAGCCATGTGTTGATTATAAAATTTTGGCATGAGAAAAATATCTTGGAAGAATTGCCGATTTGGAGATAAAGAAATTTATCAATTTATTTTTTTTCTCAAGAAGCCAAGGGTTCCTGTAAATGCTAACTTCATGAAGGGACCAGATGGCAGACTTTGACAATTGATTGATGGAGTTTGTTGTAAAAAGTGCTGGTTAAGAAGACGCAGTGTGACCAAAAGATCCGAGAGATTTTAAGTGGCAATGTGGGATTTGTAAAAATTTTGGCCAATGGGAAAGAGAATTTTGTAAACTCAAAATTCTTGGTTATAATTTTAATGAGGCCAGCTTAGCCACGCCTACACTGGCAGGATGCCATTGGTCGAATGGTAGCAATGGTGATAGGCGGAGGTAATTTGATGAGAAAGACGGGGAAATTATTAACACCCATTGAAAGGATTGGTATGAGGTATCAATATGAGAAGGAGGGGATTTTTGGAGGATAGCTCTCCTACAACCTCTCCTCATGGACGAAGGGATCCCCCCCCAAATGGAAAGTGATTAATTTTCCAAAGTAATCAATAAAGTAATCAATTTTCCTGGCCTGACAACAAAGAGGTTTTTTGACAGAAATCAGGATTCACCAAAAACCCAAACTGCATCTAACCCTGCACCAGTTTTTGGTCAGTATGCTCATAAATGAACGTCCTCAGGCAGTTCAACATTAGTTCGTGAGTTGGAGTCAACAGTAGTTCACCAGTTAGAGCCTTTGGAGTTGCAGGAATGAGAGTGTTGCCTCGCAGAAGCTGACCGAGAGATTCCACAACCTCTGACTTTGCCTATCCTACCAATAGCAAGTTATACTGACAAACGAAGCTCAGCCAGCACTTAAAAACTAAACCAGTTAACTTAGAAGACCAGAACTTGCCTAGAAGTGTAAAAGTATCACATTTTGTAGAAAACAAGTTGGGAGAAAAACACACACTCCTGTATATAAAAGACGGATAAAAGTTAATTTGTTACTTCCAACATACTTGAACCTCTTAGGATTTATTTACTTCCTTTCTTTACACTTGTGCGATATCACCTCCAGTCTAGACTCATCTTATACTACGGCCTGATGCCTGATAGATCTCATCTATCTAAGATCAAAATCACAACGTGGGTAGGTTAGACTTGAGATCGAAGCAGTTACTTCGGTAACCAGATATTGGAAGTGAGCTGGGAACAATGGAGCTGGCGTCGAACCAGTTGCAACTGGTGTGAAGCCGTTAGCATCGATCAACCATCCCAATTGGTACCCTGACCAAAGGATTCCACCTAGTAGTGACGACCACCAGGACACAGGCTGGTGGCAGTGACTAAGAGTCAACCTCAAAATGCCGGTAGGAGAAATAGCAGTTTTGCGCCACAACTGGGAGTTGACCCCCGGCCGACAGCACAGTGTCACAATAATTAATGTCACATGGATCAGTTAAAAACAGTGAAGAAATCCAAGTGTTGATGGTTAAAACACATTAAATGACAAAAATTTAAAAATTTTTCTCCTTTCTAAAATGCCCACTACTGACACCAAAATGTCCGGTTCCAATTTCTTATTGAGGATTTGGCAAACCTGAACCTTTGTGTCTGCAAAAAAAAAAAACAGTTTTTCAGTTGATACCATTATTATTTTACCTTCACTTCTTGGCAATGTCTATTGTTTAAAAAAAACAATGTTTAGAATTGTAATAAAACCTAAACATATGATGAAAGTGAATTTGTACATTTTTTTGTTCTTGAAAATTTGCAACAAAAATATTAACAGGATTTGTACAGGTGTTGGAAATCTTGAAAAGTCCTGGAAAATTGACAGACTTTTCCAGGGATTGAAAAATCCTGAAAAACAGCAAAGCCCAATAGCTCCTTGAAAAGTCTTGGAATTTTCTAAATTGGGCTGCCCACACATCCCTTTTCTCAATTCATGAAAGTTAAAATGCCAAATCCCAGAAGTCTGGATTTTTTTTTACAAGCTGAACTTGTCCTTTAAGAAAAATGTTTTTTTTTAGTCGTCATTAATATTTGGCAAAATGGTGGTTTGTTTCCTTGATTAGAACAAGTTCATGATCTCATTTTCTCGTCACCTAGATGAGAAAGAAAGGGAGAAAGAATATGAAGGCATGTTTTCACTTAGCTGCTACCATCACCCTATATGAAAAGAGGATAAGCAAAGATGAAAGGCATCACAGACAAGTAAACATCTCCATCAAAGATAGATTAATTTACACTCATTGAATTTGTAGTTGAAAAGAAAATAATAAATTATTTGACAGTAAATAAAATACATTTTCATAGAAGCTGTTGCTTCATTTCCTTGCAGATGATCCTTTTAGCATATTCATGAAACTTAAGCTTTGTAAAGGAATATCACACTAAAAAGATATTTATATTTTCCAAACTGAATGAATTTGTAAGAATTTTGTCAAACTCAAACATGCATAAAGATGCTGCAAAGATTGAGTGTGGATTTCTGGCAGATAGTAGGGTTATGCAAAATTTATCCAAAAAAGGAAATGTGTCAAGAAAAGATCTGTTTGCATGCAGAGTTACAACAAAGACAATATTCATCATCATCACTGAGAAACTTCTGGTAAAGTAACCCCTTAGATCCCCTCTTGTAAGGTCACTTGCATGGCTGAACCCTGGATCCATTTGTGAAAAAAAATCTGCCACAGAAGACAGTCTAAAAATGATTGTGATGACATCATCAGTCTGTATAAAGAGTTTGAGGAAGAGGTGGCTGCTGGAAATATTGCTTTCAATAATTTCATCAAGCATGAAGACTGTCTGGGCACATTGGTCTACCCTTTGTCTCAATAGAATAAAAACACTTTTATAGCTTAATGTGTTTGTCTTCAACATTTGAATTTCTTCCCTGCTTTCAACTGATCCATGTGACATGAATTATTGAAACCAGCTATAGCTTTTCTTTGAACATCTTATCTGTCAAACTATTAAAAGATAAATCACAAAATTTGTGTTTTATAAATTGATGACCATTCACTTTGTGCGTGTGTGTGTGTGTGTTTTGCCAACCATTCTAATAAACAATATAATAGTGTTTATTAGTTTTGTTATCAAGTCTCAAGAACAAAGAAAATGTATAAATTAATTTTCTAATCATAGCTTTTTAAAACAATAAACATTGCTAAAGAGTAAAGGTAGTTAAAATAATAGTTGCGTCAATGGAAAAACTGTCGATTTTTTTAGGCATAAAGTTCCAAGTTTGCCAAGGATTTTTACACGGCTTTTTTTGAATGGCTTTATGAAAGTAAACTTTTTCAAAGCAAATGTATTTAAAATTTTATTGAAAATATAGCAAATTACCAACCAGTCTGAATTTTTTATTATAAAAATATTTTTTTGTTTTCATTTTTCTCTTTTTCTAGAATAGGTACCAAGGAAAAATTAAGAAAAGTTTGTCAAAATCCAAATTTGAAGAGAGAGAAATAAAGGGAGATAATTTCTCCCTCTTAATTTCTAATTTTAAATGTGTTTAACATATTTGTGTACATTTTAATTCCAAAACTGTGCTTTTTTCTTTTTTTTTTTTTAAACTAGTTTTGCATATCTCAGTCCTTTTTCCATTTTTGTAGTTTCCTGCTATGATCTGCAAACTGGAAACCATGTCTTGTCTTTTCCAATATAAAAATTGTATTTTGATTAGGATTTTCCTGTTACTTGGAATATTTAAGAACAACGACAAAGTTTTCAGTAGTTAACTTGTTCTAACAATTGGATTTAGTTCAAGAGTTTTCATTGGCTTTAACGAATTTTTGCTTGTTTGAAATGTTAACAAAATAGAATTTTTACTTTTCCATTTCAGATTTCTTCTGTCTTCAAACTTGGCAATCTCATGAAGATTTTAGATTTGGTTGATGTTCATACAATTCCACTTTTCCTGATTAAACCCAAACTCTATAAATTGTATCCTTTTTACAAGTTTATTTGCAAAGAATATATCTTTTTATTTATTTTTGGAAGGGTAACTATTGTATTTTTCAACCACCAAAATTTATAATGTTGACTTTCTCAGTTTCAGACACATTGTAGAGTTTGTATGACTTTTATGTTGTTTTTTTTTATTATTTCTACATTTTCCTAGATATTTGACAGCTATTTTGATATTTTATTCTGTTAACATGAACATCATTTAACAGGAATTAATAAATTTTCATTTGACTTTTTATGGATGTAACAGCTTTTTAAATTAGCTGATTATTTTTCTTCATTCTTTTTCTTTAGCATGTGGACTATTTTCCTCATCTTTGTTGTTTTTATCTTTTTTTGGATGATCTAGAGACATCCTTAGAGACCTGCTGTATTTTGGCATATCAAGTGGTTCTCCATTTTTGCACCCTTTTCACTTTAAGACAAAATGTTATCCACCACTTTTCAAGAAAGAAACGTACAAGACCAAATTATGTCACAGCCTAAGTCTCAAACACAAATTTAATTTATATTTAAGCCACAATGTGAGATTTAACTCAGGATATGATCTCCTGGATTCCTATAAGCAAGGGATGTCTGCAGGATGGGAACGGGGTATGCAAAATACAATAATCAGTGAAAGAATGACTGTGAATACATGGAGCCAATTTAATATAAACAGTTTAATAACATGAAAACAAAAGGAGGAAGTGAGTGTAAAAAGAAATATTCTGTTTGGGTGACATGCAGTGAATGTGACATATAATACAGGGATATCAATCATGTCAATAGAATTCACGTAAATCTCTATATTTGAGAATAGATTTGCTTGTTTATACGTCTAAATGTTCAATGAAACTTAATTTCAGCTATTTACAAGAATTTAGAGCCGTTTAGTTTATACATATGTCTGTTGAAAGATTTTATTTTAAATATCGTCTTCTTTTATGACATAAGCGACCATGACTCTCCACGGATACTTTTTTATCAAAGAATTGTCATGACTTCTTAAATAAGATAATGGAGAACATTCCCATTGTTTTATTTAGGGTCTTGAATTAGTGTAATTTCGCATAGAATGGCTGTCATTCAAGGCTAGATAACCCAGTCTACTCTGCTATTTATGGGATTTTTATTTATCCGTGCCTTAGAGTCAATGTATCAAATGTTCTTAGAAAGACTGAATCTGTGTGATGAGTTCATAACAACAGAATGTCTGGATTCATGGATAAACTCAATGATTATTATCTGTTAAGCAGATGTTACAGACATTGGTACTTGAGATACATCCATAATTCATGGATATGGTAAAACTGGTTAAAATCCCCAGTCCCCTTGGTTTCTGGTTCATTTGTTCTGCTGGACAGATACAACACAGGAGAGGATGTCCATCTCGTTCAAGCCCTTTATTCCAACTCACAATTCTTGAATTTTGGCACCTCAGCAACTCTTAGTGGTCACATGATCTGCTATAGGGTTGACTTGTATGAAATCAAAGATCAAGTGTGTCCACCGACGTCATTAATGGTGTAGGGAAATAGATCTTTTCCATGTCACCATTTGCTTACAAGTATATGTGAAACAACTGGCCAGAAAGGAAAAGAAAGGAAGAAGAAAACAATGTCCTTAACAAGGATATTAGTCCTTCTGCCTCTTCCTTAACACGATGATATTAGTTTTCACATCACCCTCTAAAAGTGCATTTCAAATAATATGCATATATTATTGAAAATCTTCATCCCCCCCCCATATTAATACATATACTTTTACATGGATTATTTTTATAGAGGAGTTTTACAGATTTAATAGCAATAGAAAATGTTGATGGATTTTTAAACTTGGATACATGTAGAGGAATTTTTTACACTATTTACAGTATTCGGACTGTTGTCCTCATCTTTATTGTCACATTCACAATGTTTCAGCTGTTGTACACTCCGTCATCATTCTTCAGATGATATTTGTTTGAATTTCGAACCGTACTCAGAATAGTCAATCTATATGTTGATGTTTCTGAAGATTGGTTCAATAACATTTGCATAGATATTCTTCCCATGTTTATTTCCTGAAATGGGCTGATATGTTAATATTCTTGTGTTTCTCAATAAAGTCACGGAGAATTTTTTCCATTTCCTCCAATCTTCTGAAATGCCAACATACAGATTGACTATTCTGGGTTTGGTTTGAAATTCAAACAAATGTCACCTGAAGAAGGCCAGAGCTTACAACAGCTGAAACGTGAATATGACAATAAAGATGAGGACAACAGTCCAAACTATGTAAATAGTTACAATACCTCATCTCAGAAATATAAACTGATGTAGAGTAATTTGTTTGAATTCATAACTAATTATTAAATAAATAAACTGAAGCATAATTCAATAAATGTTCAATAAAATGCCTGGGTATTGTAATTCAATAAACAAAATTCTGTAAATAAAAAAACAAGAAAAAGTAAAAACCCTGAAATCTTTCCTTGAAAGAATCCCCACCCACTTTTTGAGAACTCCTGGTCTAAATGAACAAATATACAAAAATGAAAAATTTAAAGACTAATTCAGGAACAAAATTTAAATGTAAAATTTAAAATACTTTTGAATCATTTTTTATAGAAGGTAAATTTTACCTTTCTTACTGTGTAGGTGACTTCATTTGCTGTAAAAAAAAAAAAGTGTCTATCCTGCCACTGAAGGTGAATCTAATCCCTGAGCAATAGTGTGTTTGAATTTCAAAGTTGTGTTGTCATATCCTGCTATAGCAACAGAAAACAACTTTGAGTGAAATTAACAAAATTGAGAAGTGTTGAAAAAGTCTGCAGTGGAAAGTGAGGGGGGGGGTATAATATTAAAAATGCAGAGTGCTAAAGGTTAATATTGCAGTGAGAATGTCCTATTTGGAATCTTTCTCAAAATTAATGGTTCTAAAATAGCGAAATTAATTTTGATGATAGAAACTGATTGATAACTTTTTTAAAATTAGATATGGAAATGTCTAAATTTAAAACAAAAAAAAGAAAATTTCATTAATGTTATTATCTTGAAATGTGGAATCATTATTCAAAGTCAGCGAACATTGATTGACTTTGGTCTGTTCTTGAAAGGTATCGGCTTTGCTAGGTCTGCATTGTGCAAGACAAATTCTATATGTAAATGAATACCAACCAAGATACATCAGGTGGTAAGTGACCGTATGACCATACCAAATCAAGGGATTGATGATGATAATGATATTAAAATTGTCTAAAACAAAGGTTTTTAAAACCTATCAGAATTTGAGAAATAAATTTATACGAAGTAAATTCACTGCCCCAAAATATTTACTCCTATTCTTAACATGCACTTTAAATTGCTTATAGTTACATTTTCTTTTTTATTTACTTTTAAGAAGATAAAAGTTTTTTTTTTAGATATGATAAAAGGAATTACCAATATAAAATATGGACACACTTTAACCTTCATTCTTGCAAAAAACCAGTGTTTTTTTCCATGACACTTCTATTATTTTAACTCTATTCACTCCTTGGCAATGTTTATTGTTTTAAAAAGCAATGATTAGAATTTTAAGAAAACCTAAAAATATGATGAATGTGAATTTATACTTTATAATTATTTTTTGTTTGTTCTTGACATTTTACAACAAAAATATTAAACACTATTTATTAGATTGTTTATTTACAAGATTCTAAAACCTAATACAATTAAAACTAATGCAATATTTATCATTTCCTGATTTGTAAAGAAGTAAATATGAAAAATTTTTATCCATAAATTTATAAAGATTTACTAAATTGTAAAAATATGTGAATCAACTTAATCCTTATCATTTAGCAATTAGCCAATGTTTTGCTAACCATTTCAATAAACAATGTACTAAATAAATAGTATTTATTATTTTTGTTGTCAATTCTCAAGAACAAAGAAAATGTATAAATTCATTTACTCATGTTTAGGTTTTATTACAATTCTAATCATCACTTTTTCAAATAGTTAAAATAATAGTGGTGTCAATGGAAAAACTGTTCTTTTGATGCTCCATGTTCTTTGCAGACATGAATGTTCAAGTTTGGCAAAAAATGGATAAATTCTTAATGTGCTTGTACATTAAAAAATCTCCCTTCAAAAAGCAAATCTTTGTGAAATCTTATGTTCTTTTTATGTTACATAATTTACATTATTTGGACTGTTATGCTTATCTTTATTGCCATATTCACAATGTTTCGGCCATTGTAAGCTTCATCTGTCTTCAGGTGATTGGAATTTTGAACAGAACTCTTTATTTGAAGTTTTATTTATAGTCAAGTTGAAGGGAAATAACTGAGACATCCAGAAGAGGCATGACATGTGGAACTAGAACAATCTAGCCTGGTGGATAAAATAAAGGGCTTGATTCAAAATTCCAATCACCTGAAGAAGGCCAGAGTGTATAACGGTTGAAACATTGTGAATATGGCATTGAAGATGAGGATAACAGTCTGAATAATGTAAATAATCGTAATACCTCATTTCAGAGATATAGACAAAACTATATTTATTCAACTTTGTTGCTCATTTTGCTATTTTTTCATTTTTTTTCCTGAACTTTTCTCAGGTCATTGCAAAATTCAAATCCTCATTCCCAAAACATCTTGCAATACTTTTCTAGCTTGGAAAAGGTAAGTGTAACAAAATTTGTCCCCAACTCAATTGTTTAGGGTTAGTAACCCTTAGTGAATTATGAACTGAACCCTTTATTTAATCTATGGGGATAAATTGTTCTTGTAATGTTAGATAATTTGTTTTGTTTTTATTTTTAGTGCTGCCCAGTTATTCCTTACCCTGTTCCCGCTGCTCAGTTGTTTCACACCCTGTTCCCACTGCTCAGTCGTCCCACACCCTGTTCCCACTGCTCAATCGTCCCACACCCTGTTTTCACTGCTCAGTCATCCTACACCCTGTTCCCACTGCTCAGTTGTTCCACATCCTGTTTCCACTGCTCAGTTATTCCTCACCCTGTTCCCACTGAGTCTAAGTCTGCACTACCCAGCTCAAGCCCAAGTATTGAACTCAATTACTGTACCACAAAATTTATGAACCAACACTTTAATCTTCTAAGAAGAGTGACACCTGAAGAAGGCTGAAAAGTGATTGTAACAACAAAGATAAAGACACTAGTCCAATCATAAGTAATGTAAGTAAAGATTTGAGGTTTTTTTTTGAGGAATTCTCAGTGACTTTACTGAATGACCCAGGAATGTGAAGGTTATATGTCAGCCCATTTCAGGAAATAAACATGGGAAGAATGTCTACACTAACACCATCAAATCATCAGAAATACCAACATACAGATTGACCATTTTGTGTTTGGTTTGAAATTCAAACAAATATCACCTGAAGAAGGATGTAGTGTACAACAGCCGAAACGTTGTGAATGTGACAATAAAGATGAGGACAACAATATAAATAGTATAAAAACGTTTTACTTGTTTATGTTAACCTTTCTTATGTTTAACATTTCTATGTATGTGTTGGATTGTTCGCCCATTATATTTTTTAAGTAGCTTCATTCTAACTTGCTGCTATTATGTAATTTTAAGATATATGCAGTATTCAGTTTATTTGAAAGGCATTATCTGTTGCTATTTTCTTTTTGCAGATAGCTATGATTGTAAGTGTACCTAGATATAAAGCAAACTCAACCATTCCTACTTACAGTTCTATGGAACTTGGCACTTCAGCATGGAAAGAATGTGTGATGGCTGATTTAGCACAGGGTAACAATATTTTCTGCTAATTGCAGAAGTATTTGTTGGCATTATTGTTTCATGATCACTATTGTATTCAAGATTGTAGATTTTAATCTTTATTGAAATTCTCACTCAATTGATTAATATTAATCTATGAAGAAGCTCTATATGCACTTTTTCCCCCTAACAAATCTCTTTTGTTAGTAAAATTTATTGTCTTTGAAACTTTAGCTTTAGTTGGTAAAATCTGCTGTCTTTGAAAATTTACCATTAGCCAACAAAATTGGATGTCTTTAAAAACTCCTTTTAATGATCACATCAAGTGTGCATCATTTTCATATTAATTTGTCATTCCAAAGATTTGAAACAAAATGAAACAATTTTGGTATCGAGCTTTGAGTAAATTTTATACTTTCATTTCCATGTTTTAAAAATATGATAATCAGACTTCAGGGTTAGCTTTTTAGAATTCAATATTATAAGTTTATTTTTCATTTCATAGAAATCAGTTTTGTAAAACAATACGTCTTTCATAAAGAACATAGACTTTGCTGGTGTTGAGAGATTTTCAAATTTAGAATTCTTTTTTTTTTTCAGATGCTGTACCTCATTATAACCATCACAATAGTGATGTTGATGTTGTCCATATGGTGTTAATCCACAAGGATTCCTCATCGTCCATTGTTGATGGTCAGAAAGTTTTTTCCCATTCTCTTCAAGCATACCTATTGCGTTCACCATCAGAACTTAGTGGTCAAATGATGGACGTTTTGCATCTGACACCTCAGTTGTACTTGAATGATGAAGACCTTCCTGAGCCACTGCTACCGGATTTACCTGTGATCAATGGGAAAATGCTTCATAAGATGCACACCCAATTGGCCAAGGCACAATTTACTGCTCTCAAATGTGAGTTGTCTGTTGAAATTATTTTACTAAAGACCAAAAATGTTCCTTTATATTAAGTGAATAATTTGCTGGTTGACAATATTTCTAACAGCTTAGGTGAATTTATATCTATAATTCTCAAAATGTGTGTGTGTGTGTGATCAGATGTTGTTTACGTGTTTCCACAGTTTTCATCTGATTTTGATGAATTTTTTTTTGTTTGATAGATAATTCTTCAGCGCCAGTTTTGAGTCCAAATTGGCTGGAAAAAAGGACAACCTTGAAGGTGAAAAATCAAAAAAACTGATTTTTTACACTTTGCACAAAATCAAAAGCAAAATTTAATGTCTGTAAAAAAAACAGTGTACAATCCATTTAGAGAGTTGAAATCTAATGCAAAAGATTATTAAAATTATAAAAAAAAATATAAATAAAAATTATTGTATATTATTATTATTATTATGACAGTCCATGGAAGCGTTTCCTTCCTTGCAAGATTTTGAATGCAAAAACGTCCCTTTTCAAGACCACCTTCAAATTCAAATTGTTAACCACCCAACCCCCCAACCCCAATTTGGGGGACGTGCTTCAGTTGCACCCAATTGTTGTTACTAATATTGATTTTCATCCTGATTTTTGAACATCAAAAATTCCTAAATAATAAATAAACAGAGCACCTACTCAAATAAAAGTATTGACTAAAAATAATGTTTTACAATCAACACCCTCAATCCGGCCCGCGAAGGCATTTTGACCGGCCCACAAGTCTGTACTACCTGGCCCAGGGATTGAACTCTCAATTACTATGCCAGCAAAATCATGAACCAACTATATATAATATGTAATGATGTAAATATTGGGTTGGTGTATAATTATCCGGCATTTTTGTAGGTGAGTTATTTGTTAATAAGAATTGCTGTTTTGTTTACTTTTTCAATAAAAATGTTATTTTATTTTCAGGTTATAAAAATGCGTGTTGATAATCATATGTTCTGGAATAATCATTTAAAAATGTTATTGTTGAATTGTTATGTATCTTTTTTCATAATAAATATTGTTTAAAAACGCCTGATAATTATGCACCAACCCAATAATAACTCATCTCAGAAAATTAGACAGAAAAGAAAATTGTTGAGTGAATAGATCAGTAATTGTGATTAACTTGGTTAAAAGTGTTGTCCGCCTTCCTCTTTCTCCATTTTAGGCCTTGTGTTCTGTTTGTTGGATTTTTGATAATAAATAATAAATCTGTATTCAGGGCCAGATTATGACTTTTGGGGGCCCCTGGGCTAATGAAATTTTGGGGCTCCCACTTCTCATGGTAGCCACCTTGTAAGTCACCTGCACACGTCTTGAATATTTTTTTACTTGTGATATATTGCAGTGATATTTACATAGCTTGAAGTAAACTTATTGCAAATTCTGTGAATAAACTAGAATACTTTTGTTTGTTAATAAAAAATATTCTTTAAGAACTATTTTACTATTGCAAACCAAATCAGCACATATTTCAACACAACCATAATAAAAAAAGATTTTTTTTTATAACCAGCATTATAACCAAACTTGATTGGCTCCAGGCTACAGTCTATACTAATGTATAGAATAACCTGGCCCTATCTGTATTGTATCAATTTCATAAGTCATATCTTTCTACAAATTTTGTTAGTCATTGATTTATTAGGTGACGTTGTTATCATCATCATCATCATATTTTGTAGCAGAGAATTAGCATTTATTTTATACTAGAATTAATATTAACAGTGATTGGATTTCTCAAAGGACACATGTTTGATATTGATAAGTCAGTTATGTGCCATGCTTAGGCAATCATGTATCTTTTGATACATGACTGACGACGCAGATTTTTTCCTGCAGTAGGTTGCCATTTCTTTCTGCAGTAGACCAGTTGCTATCCAAGGCTATAAAACCCAATCTGTCCTGCTATTTACCCATAGGTGTGGGGGAGAAGAAGAGGATTCATATCTTTCCCAAGGGTATTAGCATGTAAGTGAATGTAATGGATTCAACTAATCCGAGCTGCTATTCATTACTCCACCATGCCTCCTGATATTGATAAGACAGACCCTTATTAAACCCTTTTACAGCTGTATACATCTTTTCTCAAGTTTTCAACAATAATTGTAATATCATAAACAAATACACACTTTTTCTGTCACTGTGTATTCACATAATCCATGTAACATAACAAGCTCTGATTTCTTTGAGGTCAAGGAAATTTTATAAGCAAACAATATTTGCTTCAGGAGAAAATACACTTTGTTCTCATTTGAAAGCAGAAACAATTATTAGATTAAATTTATAATCACTAATGTTTCTGACTAAATATTAAGTTTAAACTAAAAACATCTGCCTTTTTATACTGCAAATAAAAAGCATAGTTTTTTTTGTTTTTTTTTTCCTTTTCAGATTGTTGTGAAAACAGTTCATCTCCCACATCACTAAGTTCTCAGGATTTATTTCAGTTCCTTTCACTCATCCAAAAAGAGTTCATTGAGAAAGTTAAAACCAAAATGCCGTTGATACCATGTTTGCCACCCTTTAAAAGGAAGTTTTTAAGATGCAACTTTGGGGGTAAGTTTTTTTTTCTTTAAGATAAGAATAAGAAATCATAATAATGGGTAATTTCTGAGTTCCATAACACCTCAGATCATTGGACACTATAAAAAAAATATCAGCTCAAAGCTGAGGTGCTTTTCTATCCATTGATTCTTTTGTTAAATCCAAAATTGTTTGGGGGCTTAAAAAAAAAGGAAAAGTTCAGAAAAAAGACAAAATTATCAAAAGGTTTATGAACCCAGTGTGATAACCATTGAATTAATATACCACACATATTGTTTGGTATGGTGGTATAGTGGATACAGGCATTGATTAATAAACTGTCACCTAGTAATTGTAAGTTCAATCCTGGAACCAGATAGTGAAATCCATATACACTGGTTCAGCAGGAATGGGCAAGAAACCATTTCAGGAGAATGTTATAATATGCTTTTGGTTGTAAAGGAAAAGAACAAAATAGGATTAAGTGCCAGGAGTTGATTGATTTTTTGGCTTGGTTGGCTGAGGTCAGGCCTGGGTTGAGGTCTTTGATGGTTGGGTAACAAGACTGAAGTGCTGAAGCTGAGCTGCCTGTCATCAGCAATGTTTTTTATATCTTTGTTTTAACTGGGACATCTTTTTCTTTTTTTTTATTGAACTGTTCATGATTGGCTATTGAATTTTGGGATTTTTGTGGAGATTTGTTTTGTGGACCAGATGTAATATTTAGAACTTCTTTTTTTTTTTTTTTGCTTTCTTAGCACTCGCCTCTGGTGAAATGTATTTGTG